>OX393558.1:13916332-14208478 GCA_947650365.1 Chamaelirium japonicum
GGGTCTACCGTGATGACCCGAATCCGTTTAACCCAGACCCGCTAATTTCGTGTCGGGTCTACCGTGTCAGGTCCAGAACTGCCAGCCCTAGCCTTAAGTGGCTGCCTATAGCTGCAACTTGTGTTTTAAAAACCGGACCGGACCAAGCAGTTCAACCAGTTTGGACCGTAACCGGAACATGTTTTGGTTCGGTCTTTGAATAAACCGGTTTGTATGTTAACCCAGGAATCAAATCTTGCCATTGAAGAATTTAGTAAATATATATTTTAAAAAATATTTTTTCATATGGTTCAAACGGTTGAACCGCCGGTTTGTACCGATTTGGACCGAACCGGATGCCTTTTCGATTCGCCTTCCGGTCTTATTTTGAAAACACTGGCTACAACCGGGGAGAGAGAGAGGAGAGAGAGAGAGAGCCGGGGAGAGAGAGATATACGGGGGGGACAGAGAGATCGCGGAGAGAGAGAGAGAGAGAGGAGAGGGAGAAATACAGAGAGAGGGGGGGGAGAAATACGGAGAGAGAGAGAGAGAGAGAGAGAGAATAAGAGAGAACGGAGAGAGAGAGAGAGAGAGAGAGAGAACCAATGAGAGAGAGGAGAGAGAGAGAGATACAGGGAGAGAGAGATCCGACAAGAGAGAGAGATCACGGAGAGAGAGAGAGAGATACGGGGAGAGAGAGATACGGCAAGAGAGAGAGATCACGGAGAGAGAGAGAGAGAGAGAAAGAGAGAGAGAAAGAGAGAGAGAGAGAGAGATCCGGGAAGAGAGAGAGAGAGAGAGAGAGAGAGAGAGAGATCGGGGGAAGCAGAGAGGGAACGACTGTGATCGCTTATTCGTTTTATCTAGTTAGCATTTGGTTCCGTTTTGTCTAGTCAGCACAAAATCGCCGTCCCTTGTTATATAGATGGCAAGAGCAGTATGTCCATGAGTATGTCCCCTATTATGTTTAAATAGCATTTTTCATTTAAACCCCTTAACTTAGTCATCCCCAACCACGGTGGTCCGGCCATCAACACCTGTTGTTTCTGTCCGATTGGATGGTTCCAAATTGTTGAGATCTACAGGCCACCGAGAGAACCCCAGGGGGCTCCCATTATAAGGGTCGGCGATCAAACAGGAGGGGACAGGTGCCGTTGGCTGGAACCGAACCACGATGATTCCGTGGTTCAGGGCGACTATTTTAAGTCATTCGTTTTCCATTGGGTGTGGCTATATAACTCTTGATTTACTCTAGGCAATCCTTTAGTTATTAAATTTAGGGGGAATTAGCAAAAAGCCCTTCTTAGAACATCAGTTAGAGCTGCAATCCCCACAACCTTTCTCTTTGAGCTCAGATCTGTGTGGACGAAAATGCCCCTTACCTCCTTTGAATTTAGGTATGATGCCACTCATCCTAAGCCGCCGCTGCCAGACCTAACCGAACCCCACCCCACCCTCGTCAGACCAAACAGAGATCTAAAGGTCATGGGATAGACCCTCGACTTAGAAGTCCCAGCCTAAACCGAACCCTAGCCACCGTTGCCGTTGCTCACGCTCGTCGTCTTCGCTGCTCGTAGACGCCTCCGACTCTATCGCTGCCGCTGCCGCCACTCGTGCCCGCCACCTCCTTCACCGTACTTACGGGCGCCTCCGCTGCTCCACCATGGCTGTCACGCCCCAGAAATCTGAAGACCGATCCCTGGGGTATGAAATGGGAAAAAGATGGGGATTTTGGGTCTGGTTACTTACTATACCAATTTGGGTTCTCACAGGGCTTCTTCTACGCTCTCTAATATGAAAAACAAGGAGGAGGGAGAAACAAGAGGGGAATCTTTTAAATTTGATTTCTCGAAAACATTTTTATTTAAAAAGCAGAGAAAGAGAAATGCCAATAGAGAGAAGACATTATCTAGTCCGGCTCGACCTTCAAAAGTCATATCCTCTTAGTATGTGTGACCTGTCGGTACCACTACATACTGACAGGAGTCTATCTGAGGGAGCACGAGGCTCAAGCCTCCTACGGCTAGCCACGTAGTCTCACCCACTCCTTAACACTCAGGTGCACCAGTCTAGGGTTCCTATCTACAGGGTTAACCAATTTAGTCATTTATATATATCCTTATATTTTCATCATGATCTATCCTATGCTTAGGGCCTTGAGGAGAGGCCTACCCAAAAAGAATTCAGCTGGAACCATTGCAACTACAACCATAGAATACTAACTAACCGATAAAAACACTTATTCCAATACAATTACAATGTCTAAAGAGAAAAGACGACAAAACGGATGTAGTAAGCAGAAAGGGTAAGCTGTTACTCCAACTCCACCTCTGGACTCCTACTGCTACTCCTGAGCCTCCGGACCTGCAACTGAGCCTATTCGTGGGAAAGAGTAGCCCCCAATAGGAAATTGGGAGATTAGCCAAATTAATGGCTAGTGACATCCTAATAGTCTTTAATAATATGAGACAACTAATCTTAATAAATTAAGATAAGATCTATCAGTTCTACAAAAATCAAAGTTTGCAGAATGATACCTAAACCTATCAGTAATCTATATTCACAAGCAATTCCTACTGTCACTAGGTTATCTAACATAAGTTCATTTAATGTTCTACAGCATTAAAGAACAGATTAAATAAGACATTCATTTAAAGTCACGAGATCATCATGTGAACAGTCATACAAGCAATTCTAAATTCATATATAGATTAAACACACACTATCAAAATGTGAACCCCGGATATTTTGTTCATCCTGCCCCCGGTCGGACATTACTATAGGGCCTTTTATTTCGATGTAGAGGGCCAACTCTCTCGCCGTGCATCCACCAACACCATGCACTAGTCACCCAGATGATCATAAGGGGTTTTCCGTCTTTCACGGTGGAGCTCTACCGCCCAACTTGCTTTACTATGGGGACTTCAACTCCCCGGGACAGGGTTGCTAGGCCAATCCCTACTCGAGGGCACCTCCTATTGGCTTTACCACAACCCTTGCCCGTGACCCCTAACCTACTTAACTTCGGCTGTACGCGCAGGGTCGTTCACGGCCCTTGCGCGCACGGGGTCCCTACCTTCTAACCAGGTAGATTCTCATATAACATCTTTCAACATATATACTAAAACTACAAAAGGTATATTTAATGTTTAACAATTTCCAACAATTTACCCCTGATCTCGTACTGCTCTCACAACCCATGCGACATAATAAATAAATAAAGTAAGACACTCATCCCGATGACCCGTGTGCTAGGGTTGCCATACTCCTCTCAGGAGGGTGGGTCCCGATAATTATTAATAATTCAATTTATTATTTAATTTAATGGAATTCTAATTACGGTGTCCATACAATCAAAAGCAATCATTATTATCATTCTATTAATATTTTAAGCATGCGTCGCCGGACTCGCGACTCCGCATGCAAGGCGGGGTCCACTTGACCACATGCAACGATGCCCGGCGGGGCCCGCATGCAGTGTCATGGACACCTGCCCTTAGTCATTCTCATTTCCCACTATTAAAGACCACGCAAGGGTAGTAGATGTCACCTGGTTGTCGATCGCACACGACTCCTGCTAGTTGCCTCTGATCCGTCTCCACTGGATCACCATAATCATGGTCTGATAACAAACACAGCTCTATATCACAATGCTATCGATTAAAACATAAGAGTCAACGACGAGGGTTCTATGCCAAGGATAGTCGGGCACCCTCGATAGGGGACCAATATTGAGTCGACAGCACGTACATCCGTACGACTGAAGAACTCAAACCTAAACAATACTAGGCCAATCAAGTAAACAGAAGCTAAACCTACTCATCGAATCGGGCTCGAAGAACCCTTTCCGATGGTTCCAGTTTCGCTGGAATCCGACTTCGGTCGGATGGTTTCGGGTCAAACCACGTAGAACCGGTAAAACCGATCGCATGGTTGGTTCACTAGGGTAGAAGAGATTCTAGGGTTATCTTCTAGGTTTAAAAGGTAGGGCTCAATGTTCTGAGCACAATGTCGCTAGTTTCGTCCGAATCCGAGTTCGGACGATGAAACAGCGGTCAAACCACGGTACCGCAATAATATCGGGTCCAAGGATAAAATAGGGTATTAAAATGTAATATTACTATGCTAAACTATGATCAATAGGTAGGACTTTCCGAGCAGGTCGAAATGGCGCTGGTTTCGTCCAATTCCGAGTTCGGATGGAGAAATGGCGGCTGAACCAATTCTAGACGGTTTACGGGTCTGGTTCAGGTGAACCAGGCCGGTTCACTGTTGGGCCGGGTCTGTGGGTCTGCTGTGTAGTCGGGTCGGGTTGCAGTATTAACATTTTCTAAAAGACCCAGGGATAGATATTTAATTTCAAATCAGTCCTGCCCAGTTTCTTCTCAACAAAGAAACAGAGCTCTGGTTTTTGAGCGACGCCAGCGGCAGGGTGGCCGGGTTTGGGTGCGCCGACGGTGCCCGGCCGGTCTCCCCCGCATCAACCTCGCAGGGGAAGCGCGGGAGGAGGTGGCCGGTGTGCCGTCGAAGTCCGGAAAGACCTTGGCCGGAGGAGGGTCCGCGGGTTTGGGCCGGCGTTGGAGGTGCTCGGCTGCACCGACGGCCTCCGGGGAGGGGCTCGGGTGCGGCACCAGCAGCCGGTGACTGCGCAGGTCGGCGGCAAAGGAGGAGAGGGTGAGGTCGGGTTCACGGGTAAGGGAGGAGGAGGAGGGTGGCTGACCTGCGGGTGTCTCGGCGTGCTCGCCGGGCTCCGGCGAGGGTGGGTCGGCTCCTCGATCTCTTCTCCTTCCCTCTCTCTGACTCTCGCGTTCTCTCTCTTCTTCTCCCGTTCTCTCTCTCTCTCTCTCTCTCTCTCTCTACTACGTCATTCTCTCTTTCTCCCGTTCTCTCTCTATTTCTCTCCCTCTCTTTCGGTTTATATAAAAAGGGGGCTGATGTTGTGGTGAGAAGAACTAGGGGATAAGGTCGGTTAAGGTTTCCTAATAAGAGGGAAGGGATAAGGACTAAAAGATATGGATTTATCATCCCAAAATCTTACCCGATTATTCTCATCCGAATTTCAGATTTTAATAACTGGGGAGGGATCAAGAGAGCCTAAATTATGCTAGGAGACTAGGAGGCAGGCTCTAGGGCTGGTCGGGCTCGGTCCCGAGCCCTGAACCGGGCTCGGTTGGAATCCGGGTGCGATTCGTCCATCAACCGGGCTGAAAAGAATAATAAGTCGTAACTATCAAACCGGGAGTCGGAATAGGGCCCGAGAGGATTCGTTGGAAAGGTCTCGTCAACGTGAACGCGTTAACGCTTGGTATATAATTTTATGACTTTTAGATCTCCCGAAAAGAAGGAAAGACTCTAAAACTTAAAGTAGTAATAACTATTCACCCGGGTGTCGGATCGACCCTAACTCAGGCTCATTAGAAGGCTCTTTCAGAGCCTCATCTAACGTATCTTGTTTCGTTACGATCCGATCACCCAATCTCTTGTAATAAACAAAACAGTTACAACTATCGACCAATTATCGTTTTTCTAGGGTTTATCTGCCGGGCTGCGGAAACTGGTTGCGTATACACCTGATCGTTGCACGGAACGCACCATCGTGACATGCTCGAAGTTACGGAGAATGTGAACGTAAAACATCTCATAGGTTTACGATCCATTTATTGGGAAAAGGCCCAAAGAAAAAGTCTGGCTGCAAAAAGACGAAACTAGCCATGGAGGATTTCTATTATTCTCAAATCTAACACCACAGGTGTTACAACCTACACACCTTAAAAAAAATTTCATCCCGAAAATTCAACTACAAAACCCATATATACGAGTCCACTCATCTTTACTACCAAAGCAAGAATATTACAGCAATAAAAAGTTAATTATAACGAGCGCAAACATCCTCACTAACACTACCAACAAGAAAGTCAAGTCACTACACCAAATCTTACTAAAAGAAAATCCTCTACTACTCACAATTCTACTCTCTCTACTAACCTAAACATTATACGAATCGACTCTCATAATTATTAGAATAGAAATGAACCACCAAATTCTCGCATCGATCGCGAATACGAGTTTTGGTTTCCATTTCCCATTCTAAGCATTACGGATTAGACCAAAATCATGAGTTCTGATCATTAACCCTGCCTTGATAAGGGGCATTATATCCCCCTTATTAGTACCGCCGAGGGGTGTCCTCCTCGGTAGGGTAACTACCAAAACTCATAGATTCAGAAACTTAAAATGCACTCAATTGTCAGTATCGATATAAAAGGTATATCAATATATACGAGCGCCCATACACCCATATATAATTTATACTTTTGGTATCGACTCTACAATCATAGCAATGTATACTACACATATGCGCACATACACATATGCTTAAGTATACATTCCAGAATGATTTGACAAAAGAGATGTCTCAACTAGTACGCCTAACGTGTATCTAATACTAAACTAAAATCCTATAAGATTCATATGAGGCCAACACCTACACTAACCGAACTACCAATACGGCTCAAGGAACTAAAGAACAAAGGCCCAAAAAATCTATTTCTCAAGTGGGTCCAAACTAGATAGCTACACTCCGATAATAGATAGTTATCTCATTGGCTCACTACAAGACGAGGGGATCGATCCTAAACCAAAACTATTATGAGTTGGCTGAAGAAACTACCTACTAGAAAACTAATGGCCAACTAATATCGACTGAGTAGATCGGTACCAAGTACTAAATCCTACCCTAAACTAATCATCGAGATAGTTAGACGGAAACCTCGTAACCATACAAAAATAAGAATAAAGGACCCGAGACTAATAGAGACAACTTAGAAAAAGGACAACTGAGGGAACTAGCACAATCTTAACATTCTGAGAACTAAAGACAATCACTTAAAAGAAACTGAAGCAAACGAAAGTTACTAGAATCGAATAATGATTGAAAACAAAGCGAGGTGAATCAGCAGAATAATGATCATTCTTAAGATTCCAACTGATAAGGTATTCCCAAATTTTATAAACATAGGCAGTCCTCTTGACATTGTCGCTAACATCTTTCTAGTACTCAATTATCTCAATTCTATCTTAACGTCACTGTCATCTAGCCAGTGCGCTCTCTCCCGCGAGTTCCAATAAGAACTGCGAAACAAACCGCCAAAGCCTCCGAAGAGTCAGTGTGAAGCCACAGTATGTCCTCTACCGGACAATCATCATCCACCGCCAAAGTTCCCTAGGAACAGTGCGTACTTTTTCGCAAGAGTCACTATCAAGGTATCCCATAATCTACTAACCATGGGAAATTCAAACTACCACCTGAGATTTTCATCTCCTGGTGTACTCCTTGAAACCACTATCCCCAAGAGTCATCATCATTACTCATAGGATCCATTAAAAAAACACAGAAGCTCTACACCAAGCTAATTATAACCCACGATACACTAGAGAGATTCTAACAAGAAAACTAATTTAATTATTACACCTATATCGAGAAATTGGACAATCCTAAAAACATCAACTAGGTCTCTAGTACCAATGGTCAACAAGAATCAAGGAATCCTAAAACACCAACTAAGTCTCTAGTACTAAGGGTCAATGAAGATCAAGGGATCCTAAACACCGATTAGGTCTCTAATACTAAGGGTCAACAAAGATCAAGGAATCATAAAACACCGACTAGGTTTCTAGCGCTTAGGGTCAATGAAAAATAACAAAACCAATAAAAAGAGTAACCTCACAACCATGCCAGATAAACCATCAAGAATATACATCCTTCCAGATATATTCAAATACATCCATTCCAAAATCAATCAACCAAATTACTAACTAGAGTTGAATATCTAGTCCTTGGTCAGCTCCTTACCACTAGAAAGTTCAAGAGAATCCATATTAGAAGACACCCAACCTATACTCCGATATAGACTCAAACACTATGCTTCTGCCTAGAGATCAAGAAACACCACCCTTGGTTAAGATGTTCCACGTGGCTCCTTCTTAAGAACTATCACCTGAGTTGCAACGACTAACTCTAAACCTAAACATTATAACACATCAGAGTTCAAATACAATCATACTCATACGACATAAAGATTGATCCACGATTCTCGATCAATCAAAAACTCAATCATAGACAGTTCTTAGTAACAGATCAATTCTTCAAACAAAACCAGTTCTCCAAGTATGATTAACCCTAGGTCCTTATCCTTAGAAATAATCGCTATACCACCACTAGCTACTACGAGAATTCTATCGACTCACTATCTATACAATCTCTAGAAAACATTCTAACACCACTAGAGTCTGAACTTTCTAAAGAAAGAATAGCAAGACACGAACCACATCCTAACAATACCCCTAGGAACATATCCCTAAGCTCTGATACCAGCTGTCACGCCCCAGAAATCTGAAGACCGATCCCTGGGGTGTGAAATGGGAAAAAGATGGGGATTTTGGGTCTGGTTACTTACTATACCAATTTAGGTTCTCACAGGGCTTCTTCTACGCTCTCTAATATGAAAAACAAGGAGGAGGAAGAAACAAGAGAAGAATCTTTTAAATTTGATTTCTCGAAAACATTTTTATTTAAAAAGCAGAGAAAGAGAAATGCTAATAGAGAGAAGACATTATCTAGTCCGGCTCGACCTTCAAAAGTCATATCCTCTCAGTATGTGTGACCTGTCGGTACCACTACATACTGACAGGAGTCTATCTGAGGGAGCACGAGGCTCAAGCCTCCTACGGCTAGCCACGTAGTCTTACCCACTCCCTAACACTCAGGTGCACCAGTCTAGGGTTCCTATCTACAGGGTTAACCAATTTAGTCATTTATATATATCCTTATATTTTCATCGTGAACTATCCTATGCTTAGGGCCTTGAGGAGAGGTCTGCCCAAAAAGAATTCAGCTGGAACCATTGCAACTACAACCATAGAATACTAACTAACCGATAAAAACACTTATTCCAATACAATTACAATGTCTAAAGAGAAAAGACGACAAAACAGATGTACTAAGCAGAAAGGGTAAGCTGCTACTCCAACTCCACCTCTGGACTCCTACTGCTACTCCTGAGCCTCCGGACCTGCAACTGAGCCTACTCGTGGGAAAGAGTAGCCACCAATAGGAAATTGGGAGATTAGCCAAATTAATGGCTAGTGACATCATAATAGTCTTTAATAATATGAGACAACTAATCTTAATAAATTAAGATAAGATCTATCAGTTCTAGTAAAATCAAAGTTTGCAGAATAATACCTAAACCTATCAGTAATCTATATTCACATGCAATTCCTACAGTCACTAGGTTATCTAACATAAGTCCATTCAATGTTGTAGACATTAAAGAACAGATTAAATAAGACATTCATTTAAAGTCACGAGATCATCATGTGAACAGTCATACAAGCAATTCTAAATTCATATATAGATTAAACGCACACTATCAAAATATGAACCCCGGATATTTTGTTCATCCTGCCCCCGGTCGGGCATTACTATAGGGCCTTTTATTTCGATGTAGAGGGCCAACTCTCTCGCCGTGCATCCACCAACACCATGCACTAGTCACCCAGATGATCATAAGGGGTTTCCCGTCTTTCACGGTGGAGCTCTACCGCCCAACTTGCTTTACTATGGGGACTTCAACACCCCGGGACAGGGTTGCTAGGCCAATCCCTACTCGAGGGCACCTCCTATTGGCTTTACCACAACCCTTGCCCGTGACCCCTAACCTACTTAACTTCGGCTGTATGCGCAGGGTGGTTCACGGCCCTTGCGCGCACGGGGTCCCTACCTTCTAACCAGGTAGATTCTCATATAACATCTTTCAACATATATACTGAAGCTACAAAAGGTATATTTAATGTTTAACAATTTCCAACAATTTACCCCTGATCTCGTACTGCTCTCGCAACCCATGCAACATAATAAATAAATAAAGTAAGACACTCATCCCGATGACCCGTGTGCTAGGGTTGCCATACTCCTCTCAGGAGGGTGGGTCCCGATAATTATTAGTTATTCAATTTATTATTTAATTTAATGGAATCCTAATTACGGTGTCCATACAATCAAAAGCAATCATTATTATCATTCTATTAATATTTTAAGCATGCGTCGCCGGACTCGCGACTCCGCATGCAAGGCGGGGTCCACTTGACCACATGCGACGATGCCCGGCGGGGCCCGCATGTAGTGTCATGGACACCTACCCTTAGTCATTCTCATTTCCCACTATTAAAGACCACGCAAGGGTAGTAGATGTCACCTGGTTGTCGATCGCACACAACTCCTGCTAGTTGCCTCTAATCCGTCTCCACTGGATCACCATAATCATGGTCTGATAACAAACACAGCTCTATATCACAATGCTATCGATTAAAACATAAGAGTCAACGACGAGGGTTCTATGCCAAGGATAGTCAGTCACCCTCGATAGGGGACCAATATTGAGTCGATAGCACGCACATCCGTGCGACTAAAGAACTCGAACCTAAACAATAATGGGCCAATCAAGTAAACAGAAGCTAAACCTACTCATTGAATCGGGCTCGAAGAACCCTTTCCGATGGTTCCAGTTTCGCTGGAATCCGACTTCGGTCGGATGGTTTCGGGTCAAACCACGTAGAACCGGTGAAACCGATCGCATGGTTGGTTCACTAGGGTAGAAGAGATTCTAGGGTTATCTTCTAGGTTTAAAAGGTAGGGCTCAATGTTCTGAGCACAATGCCGCTAGTTTCGTCCGAATCCGAGTTCGGACGATGAAACAGCGATCAAACCACGGTACCGCGATAATATCGGGTCCAAGGATAAAATAGGGTATTAAACTGTAATATTACTATGCTAAACTATGTTCAATAGGTAGGACTTTCCGAGCCGGTCGAAATGGCGCTGGTTTCGTCCAATTCCGAGTTCGGATGGAGAAATGGCGGTTGAACCAATTCTAGACGGTTTACGGGTCTGGTTCAGGTGAACCAGGCCGGTTCACTGTTGGGCCGGGTCTGTGGGTCTGCTGTGTAGTCGGGTCGGGTTGCAGTATTAACATTTTTAAAAGACCCAGGGATAGATATTTAATTACAAATCAGTCCTGCCCAGTTTCTTCTCAACAAAGAAACAGAGCTCTGGTTTTTTAGCGACGCCGGCGGCGGGGTGGCCGGGTTTGGGTGCGCCGACGGTGCCCGGCCGGTCTCCCCCGCATCAACCTCGCAGGGGAGGCGCGGGAGGAGGTGGCCGGTGTGCCATCGAAGTCCGAAAAGACCTTGGCCGGAGGAGGGTCCGCGGGTTTGGGCCGGCGTTGGAGGTGCTCGGCTGCACCGACGGCCTCCGGGGAGGGGCTCGGGTGTGGCGCCAGCAGCCAGTTACTGCGCAGGTCGGCGACAAAGGAGGAGAGGGTGAGGTCGGGTTCACGGGTAAGGGAGGAGGAGGAGGGTGGCTGACCTGCGGGTGTCTCGGCGTGCTCGCCGGGCTCCGGCGAGGGCGGGTCGGCTCCTCGATCTCTTCTCCTTCCCTCTCTCTGACTCTCGCGTTCTCTCTCTTCTTCTCCCGTTCTCTCTCTCTCTCTCTCTCTCTCTCTCTCTCTCTCTCTCTACCACGTCCTTCTCTCTCTCTCCCGTTCTCTCTCTATTTCTCTCCCTCTCTCTCGGTTTATATAAAAAGGGGGCTGATGTTGTGGTGAGAAGAACTAGGGGATAAGGTCGGTTAAGGTTTCCTAATGAGGGGGAAGGGATAAGGACTAAAAGATATGGATTTATCATCCCAAAATCTTACCCGATTATTCTCATCCGAATTTCAGATTTTAATAACTGGGGAGGGAGGTCAAGAGAGCCTAAATTATGCTAGGAGACCGGGAGGCAGGCTCTAGGGCTGGTCGGGCTCGGTCCCGAGCCCTGAACCGGGCTCGGTTGGAATCCGGGTGCGATTCGTCCATCAACCGGGCTGAAAAGAATAATAAGTCGTAACTATCAAACCGGAAGTCGGAATAGGACCCGAGAGGATTCGTTGGAAAGGTCTCATCAACGCAAACGCGTTAGCGCTTGGTACATAATTTTCTGACTTTTGGATCTCCCAAAAAGAAGGAAAGACTCTAAAACTTAAAGTAGCAATAACTATTCACTCGGGTGTCGGATCGACCCTAACTCAGGCTCATTAGAAGTCTCTCTTAGAGCCTCATCTAACGTATCTTGTTTCATTACGTTCCGATCATCCAATCTCTTGTAATAAACAAAACAGTTACAACTATCGACTAATTATCGTTTTTCTAGGGTTTATCTGCCGAGCTGCGGAAACTGGCTGTGCATACACCTGATCGTTGCACGGAACGCACCATCGTGACATGCTCGAAGTTATGGAGAATGTGAACGTAAAACATCTCATAGGTTTACGATCCATTTATTGGGAAAAGGCCCAAAGAAAAAGTCTGGCTGCAAAAAGACGAAACTAGGCATGGAGGATTTCTATTATTCTCAAATCTAACACCACAGGTGTTACAACCTACACACCATAAAAAAAATTTCGTCCCGAAAATTCAACTACAAAAACCATATATACGAGTCCACTCATCTCTACTACCAAAGCAAGAATATTACAGCAATAAAAAGTTAACTATAACGAGCGCAAACATCCTCACTAACACTACCAACAAGAAAGTCAAGTCACTACATCAAATCTTACTAAAAGAAAATACTCTACTACTCACAATTCTACTCTCTCTACTAACCTAAACATTATACGAATCGACTCTCATAATTATTAGAATAGAAATGAACCACCAAATTCTCGCATCGATCGCGAATACGAGTTTTGGTTTCCATTTCCCATTCTAAGCATTACGGATTAGACCAAAATCATGAGTTCTGATCATTAACCCTGCCTTGATAAGAGGTATTATATCCCCCTTATTAGTACCGCCGAGGGGTGTCCTCCTCGGTAGGGTAACTACCAAAACTCATAGATTTAGAAACCTAAAATGCACTCAATTGTCAGTACCGATATAAAAGGTATATCAATGTATACGAGCGCCCATACACCCATATATAATTTATACTTTTGGTATTGACTCTACAATCATAGCAATGTATACTACACATATGCGCACATACACATATGCTTAAGTATACATTCCAGAATGATTTGACAAAAGAGATGTCTCAACTAGTACGCCTAACGTGTATCTAATACTAAACTAAAATCCTATAAGATTCATATGAGGCCAACACCTACACTAACCGAATTACCAATACTGCTCAATGAACTAAAGAACAAATGCCCGAAAAATCTATTTCTCAAGTGGGTCCAAACTAGATAGCTACACTCCGACAATAGATAGTTATCTCATTGGCTCACTACAAGACGAGGGGATCGATCCTAAACCAAAACTATTATGAGTTGGCTGAAGAAACTACCTACTAGAAAACTAATGGCCAACTAATATCGACTGAGCAGATCGGTACCAAGTACTAAATCCTACCCTAAACTAATCATCGAGATAGTTAGACGGAAACCTCGTAATCATACAAAAATAAGAATAAAGGATCCGAGACGAATAGAGACAACTTAGAAAAAGGACAACTGAGAGAACTAGCACAATCTTAACATTCTGAAAACTAAAGACAATCACTTAAAAGAAACTGAAGCAAACGAAAGTTACTAGAATCGAATAATGATTGAAAACAAAGCGAGGTGAATCAGCAGAATAATGATCATTCTTAAGATTCCAACTGATAAGGTATTCCCAAATTTTATAAACATAGGCAGTTCTCTTGACATTGTCGCTAACATCTTTCTAGTACTCAATTATCTCAATTCTATCTTAACGTCACTGTCATCTAGCCAGTGCGCTCTCTCCTGCGAGTTCCAATAAGAACTGCGAAACAAACCGCCAAAGCCTCCGAAGAGTCAGTGTGAAGCCACAGTATGTCCTCTACCGGACAATCATCATCCACCGCCAAAGTTCCCTAGGA
Source organism: Chamaelirium japonicum (assembly GCA_947650365.1). Lineage (NCBI taxonomy): Eukaryota > Viridiplantae > Streptophyta > Magnoliopsida > Liliales > Melanthiaceae > Chamaelirium > Chamaelirium japonicum. Next base: position 13,930,259 of record OX393558.1, read on the forward strand.
ACAGTGCGTACTCTTTCGCAAGAGTCACTATCAAGGTATCCCATAATCTACTAACCATGGGAAATTCAAACTACCACCTGAGATTTTCATCTCCTGGTGTACTCCTTGAAACCACTATCCCCAAGAGTCATCATCATTACTCATAGGATCCATTAAAAAAATACAGAAGCTCTATACCAAGCTAATTATAACCCACGATACACTAGAGAGATTCTAACAAGAAAACTAATTTAATTATTACACCTATATCGAGAAATTGGACAATCCTAAAAACATCAACTAGGTCTCTAGTACCAATGGTCAACAAGAATCAAGGAATCCTAAAACACCAACTAAGTCTCTAGTACTAAGGGTCAACGAAGATCAAGGGATCCTAAACACCGATTAGGTCTCTAATACTAAGGGTCAACAAAGATCAAGGAATCATAAAACACCGACTAGGTTTCTAGCGCTTAGGGTCAATGAAAAATAACAAAACCAACAAAAAGAGTAACCTCACAACCATGCCAGATAAACCATCAAGAATATACATCCTTCCAGATATATTCAAATACATCCATTCCAAAATCAATCAACCAAATTACTAACTAGAGTTGAATATCTAGTCCTTGGTCAGCTCCTTACCACTAGAAAGTTCAAGAGAATCCATATTAGAAGACACCCAACCTATACTCCGATATAGACTCAAACACTATGCTTCTACCTAGAGATCAAGAAACACCACCCTTGGTTAAGATGTTCCACGTGGCTCCTTCTTAAGAACTATCACCCGAGTTGCAACGACTAACTCTAAACCTAAACATTATAGCACATCAGAGTTCAAATACAATCATACTCATACGACATAAAGATTGATCCACGATTCTCGATCAATCAAAAACTCAATCATAGACAGTTCTTAGTTACAGATCAATTCTTCAAACAAAACCAGTTCTCCAAGTATGATTAACCCTAGGTCCTTATCCTTAGAAATAATCGCTATACCACCACTAGCTACTACGAGAATTCTATCGACTCACTATCTATACAATCTCTAGAAAACATTCTAACACCACTAGAGTCTGAACTTTCTAAAGAAAGAATAGCAAGACACGAACCACATCCTAACAATACCCCTAGGAACATATCCCTAAGCTCTGATACCAGCTGTCACGCCCCAGAAATCTGAAGACCAATCCCTGGGGTGTGAAATGGGAAAAATATGGGGATTTTGGGTCTGGTTACTTACTATACCAATTTGGGTTCTCACAGGGCTTCTTCTACGCTCTCTAATATGAAAAACAAGGAGGAGGAAGAAACAAGAGAAGAATCTTTTAAATTTGATTTCTCGAAAACATTTTTATTTAAAAAGCAGAGAAAGAGAAATGCCAATAGAGAGAAGACATTATCTAGTCCGGCTCGACCTTCAAAAGTCATATCCTCTCAGTATGTGTGACCTGTCGGTACCACTACATACTGACAGGAGTCTATCTGAGGGAGCACGAGGCTCAAGCCTCCTACGGCTAGCCACGTAGTCTCACCCACTCCCTAACACTCAAGTGCACCAGTCTAGGGTTCCTATCTACAGGGTTAACCAATTTAGTCATTTATATATATCCTTATATTTTCATCATGATTTATCCTATGCTTAGGGCCTTGAGGAGAGGCCTACCCAAAAAGAATTCAGCTGGAACCATTGCAACTACAACCATAGAATACTAACTAACCGATAAAAACACTTATTCCAATACAATTACAATGTCTAAAGAGAAAAGACGACAAAACGGATGTAGTAAGCAGAAAGGGTAAGCTGCTACTCCAACTCCACCTCTGGACTCCTACTGCTACTCCTGAGCCTCCGGACCTGCAACTGAGCCTACTTGTGGGAAAGAGTAGCCCCCAATAGAAAATTGGGAGATTAGCCAAATTAATGGCTAGTGACATCCTAATAGTCTTTAATAATATGAGACAACTAATCTTAATAAATTAAGATAAGATCTATCGGTTCTAGTAAAATCAAAGTTTGCAGAATGATACCTAAACCTATCAGTAATCTATATTCACATGCAATTCCTACTGTCACTAGGTTATCTAACATAAGTCCATTCAATGTTCTACAGCATTAAAGAACAGATTAAATAAGACATTCATTTAAAGTCACGAGATCATCATGTGAACAGTCATACAAGCAATTCTAAATTCATATATAGATTAAACACACACTATCAAAATGTGAACCCCGGATATTTTGTTCATCCTGCCCCCGGTCGGGCATTACTATAGGGCCTTTTATTTCGATGTAGAGGGCCAACTCTCTCACCGTGCATCCACCAACACCATGCACTTGTCACCCAGATGATCATAAGGGGTTTTCCGTCTTTCACGGTGGAGCTCTACCGCCCAACTTGCTTTACTATAGGGACTTCATCTCCCCGGGACAGGGTTGCTAGGCCAATCCCTACTCGAGGGCACCTCCTATTGGCTTTACCACAACCCTTGCCCGTGACCCCTAACCTACTTAACTTCGGCTGTACGCGCAGGGTCGTTCACGGCCCTTGCGCGCACGGGGTCCCTACCTTCTAACCAGGTAGATTCTCATATAACATCTTTCAACATATATACTGAAACTACAAAAGGTATATTTAATGTTTAACAATTTCCAACAATTTACCCCTGATCTCGTACTGCTCTCGCAACCCATGCGACATAATAAATAAATAAAGTAAGACACTCATCCCGATGACCCGTGTGCTAGGGTTGCCATACTCCTCTCAGGAGGGTGGGTCCCGATAATTATTAGTTATTCAATTTATTATTTAATTTAAGGGAATCCTAATTACGGTGTCCATACAATCAAAAGCAATCATTATTATTATTCTATTAATATTTTAAGCATGCGTCGCTGGACTCGCGACTCCGCATGCAAGGCGGGGTCCACTTGACCACATGCGACGATGCCCGGCGGGGCCCGCATGCAGTGTCATGGACACCTACCCTTAGTCATTCTCATTTCCCACTATTAAAGACCACGCAAGGGTAGTAGATGTCACCTGGTTGTCGATCGCACACGACTCCTGCTAGTTGCCTCTGATCCGTCTCCACTGGATCACCATAATCATGGTCTGATAACAAACACAGCTCTATATCATAATGCTATCGATTAAAACATAAGAGTCAACGACGAGGGTTCTATGCCAAGGATAGTCGGGCACCCTCGATAGGGGACCAATATTGAGTCGACAGCACGTACATCCGTGCGACTGAAGAACTCGAACCTAAACAATACTAGGCCAATCAAGTAAACAGAAGCTAAACCTACTCATCGAATCGGGCTCGAGAACCCTTTCCGATGGTTCCAGTTTCGCTGGAATCCGACTTCGATCGGATGGTTTCGGGTCAAACCACGTAGAACCGGTGAAACCGATCGCATGGTTGGTTCACTAGGGTAGAAGAGATTCTAGGGTTATCTTCTAGGTTTAAAAGGTAGGGCTCAATGTTCTGAGCACAATGCCGCTAGTTTCGTCCGAATCCGAGTTCGGACGATAAAACAGCGGTCAAACCACGGTACCACGATAATATCGGGTCCAAGGATAAAATAGGGTATTAAACTATAATATTACTATGCTAAACTATGGTCAATAGGTAGGACTTTCCGATCCAGTCGAAATAGCACTGGTTTCGTCCAATTCCGAGTTCGGATGGAGAAATAGCGGCTGAACCAATTCTAGACGGTTTACGGGTCTGGTTCAGGTGAACCAGGCCGGTTCACTGTTGGGCCGGGTCTGTGGGTCTGCTGTTTAGTCGGGTCGGGTTACAGACTTGCAGTATTAACATTTTCTAAAAGACCCAGGGATAGATATTTAATTATAAATCAGTCCTGCCCAGTTTCTTCTCAACAAAGAAACAGAGCTCTGGTTTTTGAGCGACGCCAGCGGCGGGGTGGCCGGGTTTGGGTGCACCGACGGTGCCCGGCCGGTCTCCCCCGCATCAACCTCGCAGGGGAGGCGCGGGAGGAGGTGGTCGGTGTGCCGTCGAAGTCCGGAAAGACCTTGGCCGGAGGAGGGTCCGCTGGTTTGGGCCGGCGTTGGAGGTGCTCGGCTAGCTGCACCGACGGCCTCCGGGGAGGGGCTCGGGTGCGGCGCCAGCAGCCGGTGACTGCGCAGGTCGGCGGCAAAGGAGGAGAGGGTGAGGTCGGGTTCACGGGTAAGGGAGGAGGAGTAGGGTGGCTGACCTGCGGGTGTCTCGGCGTGCTCGCCGGGCTCCGGCGAGGGCGGGTCTGCTCCTCGATCTCTTCTCCTTCGCTCTCTCTGACTCTCGTGTTCTCTCTCTTCTTCTCCCGTTCTCTCTCTCTCTACTACGTCCTTCTCTCTCTCCCGTTCTCTCTCTATTTCTTTCCCTCTCTCTCGGTTTATATAAAAAGGGGGCTGATGTTGTGGTGAGAAGAACTAGGGGATAAGGTCGGTTAAGGTTTCCTAATAAGGGGGAAAGGATAAGGACTAAAAGATATGGATTTATCATCCCAAAATCTTACCCGATTATTCTCATCCGAATTTCATATTTTAATAACTGGGGAGGGAGGTCAAGAGAGCCTAAATTATGCTAGGAGACCGGGAGGCAGGCTCTAGGGCTGGTCGGGCTTGGTCCCGAGCCCTGAACCGGGCTCAGTTGGAATCCGGGTGCGATTCGTCCATCAACCTGGCTGAAAAGAATAATAAGTCGTAACTATCAAACCGAAAGTCGGAATAGGGCCCGAGAGGATTCGTTGGAAAGGTCTTGTCAACGCGAACGCGTTAGCGCTTGGTACATAATTTTATGACTTTTGGATCTCCCGAAAAGAAGGAAAGACTCTAAAACTTAAAGTAGCAATAACTATTCACCCGGGTGTCGGATCGACCCTGACTCAGGCTCATTAGAAGGCTCTCTCAGAGCCTCATCTAACGTATCTTGTTTTGTTACGATCCGATCACCCGATCTCTTGCAAGAAACAAAACAGTTACAACTATTGACCAATTATCGTTTTTCTAGGGTTTATCTGCCGGGCTGCGGAAACTGGCTGCGCATACACCTGATCGTTGCACGGAACACACCATCGTGACATGCTCGAAGTTACGGAGAATGTGAACATAAAACATCTCATAGGTTTACGATCCATTTATTGGGAAAAGGCCCAAAGAAAAAGTCTGGCTGCAAAAAGACGAAACTAGCCATGGAGGATTTCTATTATTCTCAAATCTAACACCACAGGTGTTACAACGGCTGATCGGAGAGAGGAGAGGGGTGGTCTCGGGATTTTTTTTTTTTTAAAAAAAGGGGTTTATCCTACTGTTGGGTTAGTTAGAGAGGTTGGAGTTCAAATGAAAACCTTCACTCGGCTTATCCTAACGTTGGGTTCCTTATAGGGGCCTTAGGCTAATAACCCCCAAATATTATACTGGTTCTTTCCATGATTGTAGGCAGCTCTAGTCTAACTGAAAGTAACCCCGAAGTGAAATGGAAATAAATTGAGATATGAAAAATCTAAAATACCCTTTCCTATATCTTTGAAATATCAAAGGCAGCTCCCATCTAAAGGCAATATGTTTTTTCCCCTCCATCGTGCTCATGTTGTCCGCCACGCATCGCCACCTACTGCCCACCCCCGCCTATCCAACTCATCATCATCGTCGTCTCCTCCTCCTTTTTCTTCCTCTTCTTTCCCCCATCGTCCTCCATGAAGCTGTAGCATTTGGCCATATCAGTCCGAATGCACCTTATGTGTAGAATATGGTCAAATGCACAGAAGGTGCATTTGGACTGGTATGGCCGAATGCTATGATTTCAGGGAGGGGGAGGGGGGAAAGAAGAAGAGGATGAAGGGGAAGAAAAAGGAGGAGAGGGGAGGAAGAAGAAGAAGAGGGGGAGAAGGAGGAGACGGCGACGACGGGTTGGCTTGATGATGATGGCCAGCACGGGCACAATGGAGGGAAAGGAGGAGGAAAAATGGGGAGAAAATGAGGAAGTGGAAGCGGGGGGAGGAGGAGGGGGAGGGGCAAAAAGAAGAAGATACATGTAAAATCGTTCATGCAGGTGGGCTATAAACAGATTGTGACAGGTGCTAATAACATGTGGATTGTAAACAACAACCCATAATAAGTTATAGACTATATACAATAAGTGAAGGTGGCCTAGCAAATCTTGGGTTGTATATAGTCCCACCCTTTTCCATTTCAGATACCATAAGACATTGATTGAATGAAAGATCTTGGGAGACTTAGTGAACGGTCCCATACAAGAAATCAATTTTAGCTAAAGGATAGAGGACAAAAATACCCCTAATTGTGATACAAATTTTTATTTCAATGCCATTCATTTCTAAACTACCGAATCTTAAACCCTAAGATCTATAGGCCATGGGATGAACCCTAGACCTAATCCGAACTGAATCGAACCCTGTCTGTCGGCCCGCCTCTCATCTTCGTTGCTTGCCACTCCCAGGACGGTGGTGGCGAGCAGCTGCAACTCGTATCGTTGTTGCTCGCGTCGTTGAGGAGGAAGGCGGAGACATCGAGGGGTGGGAAGAGGTGAAGGCTGAGGTTGTCGCGGGCGTTGAGGATGACATAGTGGGGGAGGGCATCGTGCCGGCCACCACCTCTGTTGCTCATGCGGTCTCCACCACCACCATGGCAGCTAGAGAGAGATGAAAGAGTGAAGAGGAAATGAAGATGATTTTGGGTTTATAACATAAATCATATATCTTAGTTTGAAGGCTTACAAGTGTCCTGTTCAGCAAATTGATCTGTTGTCTTGGATCTAACAGACATTACCCGAAGGTCTTTTGGGATCCCGTAGAATAAAAGGCTTATCCAGATGCCAATTCTTTTCCATTTGTATCACCCATCCCACCGGCTGATTCGGGCCCCAACCACAAATGGTGCACGGGTGCCATAGACGACTCTGTGATCGACCGGCTGCAACCGGTCACCATCATCATCATTTTTTATCAGCACAGGACCTCTCTCCCTCTCCCTGTCTCTCTCTCTCTCTCTCTCTCTCTCTCTCAGTCTCTCTCTCTTAGTGGGCAAAGAAAGCTATGCTGCTCTATCTCCTTCAGTCCCCCCTGACCCCCGTCGGATCATCGCCTCTCCTCTCCGCCCTCATCAATGGGAGGCCAACCCCCATTCCCCTCACCAAAACCCTCTTCCTCCCCTCCTTTGTCAGCACAGCGTCATCCCCGAGGAGCAGCCTCCATCTGAGGGCGCCACCCCCCAACGGGAGGATCTGGAGGGTGGCCTCCTCCATGCTGGAGAGCCCTGTCCTCTGGGCCGTCCGGCTCTGCCTCTACTACGCCCTCCTCAAGGCCGGCCTTGCTGGGTCCCCATCGAATCCGATCGTCTCCTCAGGTCTCGATCTTCTGTGCCCTCTCCCTCTAGTCTACTGTTGTTAATGCGTGCCTACCCTTTTCTTTTCGATGGCAGAGATTGGGAGTGGTAGCGATGATGATTTGGGGTTTTCTAAGTGGATTGAGAGCCTGCAAGGGAGATCAGGTTTGTGGGTTTTTGCCCCTTATTTTCTTGATCTTATATATTTTTTCTGGTTTTGGGTTGTAATCAGATGATAGAGATCATTACTGGTGTGTAATATGTTGGCTAATTTTTATGGAATTTGTTCTCAGAGGACCAAGTTGAAATGTGGTTGTTTAAGTTTGGGGTTTTTTTTGTGACTATTAGTCTGTCACTGCTTATTACGGAATGGGGTTTTTTTCAGTAGGCTCAAGAAACAATAAAATCTTTATCACAATATAGGAATATGTTTATGAGGGAGATGGGAAAAGCCTTGAAAAAAAGAGAACGCGGATGGAATTAGTGAGATGATATCGGAAACTGATTCCATGAACGAAGGGTGTAAGCTTCGAAGGGTATGAATGCCAAGAAAGGATTCATAAATCCAAATTCAAATAGATGGAAGGTAAATCGTTTCCAGTAACAAATGACGTAAGCTTCGAAGGGTATGAATGACTAAAAATAAATGTGGGTAATTAGACACGGCCTGGGGAGTGCAGATGTGTCACACTGTCAACCCAATAGAAATACACTAGTATAGAAAATAGCTAGAGGGGGGTGAATAGATTGCTTGTCCAATGTAATAGTATAATACTAAAATGGAGCCCTCTCTCCCGTGTTGTGACACGTGGATCTCTTTTGAAGAGCCAGAATCCTTCTCCCGTGTCTGGATGTGACTCTCTCTCATAAATCCTATTAAAAAGTTACTACAAAGATGATAAATATCCATTCAATGGTACTTAATGGTCATTTGATGTTAATTAGGAAAATCATTAGGTCTCTCTATCTAACAAGTGAATCACACCCCATTGAATGAATCATGCTCACTCTAGATTGAACATTTCTTCGAACGGCTGTAATGTTGTTCACTTGTTTGTACCAAGTGGCGTGCATCAAGTTCATCCGGGCATTGCCTGAGTTTCTTACTAGTTAAAACTAGATCATATCTATTCTACCCTAATTAGAGAAAAACAACCAGGAAAATAAAAATACCAATCACAGAGATACTCACAATATTTTTAACGTGGTTCAAATCCGCACATGTTCCTCCATCCACGGGACTATATTTGAATCTAGGCACTAAATTATGATAAATAGGTACAAGTTTGACATTATACTATCACTCGCTCGTTCTTATTGGCTCTGACTCCTTTGATGTTCTTGGTCTCTTCAACTTGCAATCTACACAGGAAACACCTTCACTTTGTGTCCTTGATCCTTGTGCTCACAGTGTCGACATACGACAACCATCTTCTCTGTGAGAGAGGTCTTCGATAATCACCTAGAAGCGGTACCTCGAAGTCGACACACGACCTTGGAACAATTCGTCAAGAGGATGAAATATAAGCTCAGATGCAAAGGGATAAAGGCATCTTATCTTCCTATTGGATGTGCAAATATGACGAAGCACTAATCGTGAGCAGTGTTTTAAAAAACTCGCCCCGGGGTACGCCCGGGGCGGGGCGGTCCTAAAACGCTCGGGGCGGTTCAATCTGGGGCTTTTTTCCTGTGGGGCTTACGCCCGAACCACTGGGGCTTACGCCCCGAACGCCCGAGTACGCCTTTTACGCCCCAATGGCCTGGGCTTACGCCCCACTGGAGTTTGTCTGCATAGTTGAAAAAAAATGATTTGATTGCTACCGTGTGATCTTTTATATGCGTCTTACTTTCTTGGATGACGATTATGACATTTTGGAAACTAAAGTTGTTTTAAATTGGTTATATATCATGTATAGAATGATAGAATCTATGGAATATAAACATAGATAGTTTGAATTTTGGTTAGAAATTTAGAATTAGATCTTAAATGATGTTGAAAGACAATGATAAGTTCATTTTTATTATCATTTTGTATATATTTGTGATTTATCAACTAATTTTGTAGGCTTAAATGCTTTGTTTGTTCATAATATTTTTTATTTTATTTGTTTTTAATCTATTTTTGCTATTTATATAATATGTTTTATTTCTATATATTTTTTAAATTAAAAAATGAAAAATTCGTGGGGCTTACGCCCCACGCCTTGGGGCTTACGTCCCGCCCCACATCAGGCAAAACGCCCCACCTTACGCCCCCGCCTCTAAAAACACTGATCGTGAGTTCTAACTCTCTTTCACAAAGAACAAGAAGAAAGAACTCTTTTACTAGATTCAACTAAAAGCACAGAGAGAAATTCCCTATAAATCTCAAAAAGATAAAAGCTCAAAACTCAGCAGGTTGCATCTACAATTTGAGCAAATATACAAAGGTATTTATAGGCTCAGTAATTTAACCAAATAACAAACCTACAAACAAAAGGACTCAAACTTGAATCGAACTAGATTTGCCAAAATTGTGGTTCTGATCAGTCTGTGGAGCATATCCGATCGGTCGGAGTATGTAAAAACCTGACTCGTTCGCAAGTCGTCAAATCCTATTGGTTGAACTCTAAGCATTGATCGATCGGATACTGAGTCATGACCTTATTCAAATATATTTTGAAGTGGTACGTCCGAAGAGAGGACACTGCAAAGAACAGAAAAGAAAAAAAAAAAAAGTGTTCGATCGATCGGTTTGGAGTCCGACCGGTCTTCCAGAATAATGTTTTGAGAAACAAAACCTTATATGAATCCGATTGATCAGCCAAGCCATTCCGACTGATATGTTAACCAATATCTTAACTCCTAGTACAAATCGTATTCTGACATGGTAGAATCAGTGGATCACGACCAGCCTACTTAGATTTGTAAATTGACTCTAATTTGGGTGTTCGATCGGTCGGCTTATACAGTCTAATAGGTCGGTTTACCCGATCCTTATATATTCAGAAAACAATGAAAATCTGATTCAAAATATATTTTTTCATGATTTTCATAGTGACTCAAAGTATTTTTGAAATCTTATGATCAAAGTGGATTTTCAATACAAACCAGTCAATCATAGAAATCCGAATTGTATGTAATGTGTGTGTGCTCTATAGGTTAACAACATAACTAATGCAGTTTTACCTGACCCAGAGAGATTGTATCGTCAAGCTTGTTGTAGCCTTGTGATCTTCATCTTTGACACCTTGTCTTCATCAATAAGCCAAGCCATGCAACTGTACATTCTCACATACAAGCTCTACTATGTAATTTGTCAATACAAGTTCTCCACAAAGGACTCGTAAAGCAAAACCAAATAGCAACTGTGGTTGTATCTCAGCGGTAAACTCGTTGTTTCCCTCTCGGGTGGTTGCATGATCAAATCCCGAGTTTGTCCTATCCCGCTATGGCGTATAATAGATGTGGTGCTCCTGTGGGCGAATTCAAGGTTAGTCTTAAGCAAAATATTTGCTCTCATGTGGCTAATACAGGCTTCGAACCACACTCTCTTGTGCGTAGACACTAACAGGTGCGCTCTAATCGGACAGATATAGATCCAAAAATAGAAAAAAACCAAAACCAAAACCAAATAGATGGGGTAAGGTAAAATTGTTTCCTCTAGAGAAGGGTTTGAAAGATACGAGTGAGAGAAAAAACACTTAAAAGAGGATTCCTAAAGCTAAACCGAAATAGATAAGGTCAGGTTTACGGGTTTTGGTTGTTTTGAGTTGCATGTATCAGATCAAATTCCAATTTGTGTTCACAGATGACGATGAAGAAAGTGAAGTCTTGAAAAAAAAAATAGAAAAAAATGAGGACAGACCTAACACTAATTAAATTGGTGAGACAATATCTGAAATGTTTTAACTAATGAAGGGTGTAAAGTTTGAAAGGTTTGGGTAACAAAAAATGTTGATAAAGTCAAACCAAATAGACGGGGAAGGTTTTGCCAGTGTTGAGTTGCATGTATCAGCTCACATTTAAATTTGTGTTTCATGTTCACCAGATGACAAAGAAACAAGTGAGAGAGAAAAAATAAGGGGGGAAAAAGAAGAAGTGAAGACCTAATACAAATGAAATCGGTGAGTGAAGATTGAAAATGTTTTCCACTAGCAAAGAGTCTAAGCTTTGAAAGATACGAATGACAATGGAATTCATAAAACCAAAACCCAAATAGGTGGTGCAAAATTTTGTTGGTTGTGGCTGTTGCGTTGCATGTATCAGCTCAAAACTTGGATGTGTGCCTCATGTTCCCCAGATGACAAAGAAGCAAGTGACAAAAGAAAGCTAGTCAGTAAGTGGCACCCCACTACGAAGGGCACCCTCAAGCGGAGCTACAGAGTGCCTTCAAAGGCTGAAGGCCGACGCCTTCTTAAAGCCATTGCTTCCTTGCTCTCTGATGATGACCATTTCGTGGATGTTACGTCTCACAAGGTACTCTGCAATCTATAACTTGCTAACTTACCCTTGTTATGTTCTACTAGATCAGTTGCATTGCACTGTCACCACTGTGAACACTTGCAATTTCGAATTTAATCATGCAGTGTGATTATCAATTCTTACCCGTGTTTTTACCAAAAATTCTGATTTTTTGAATAAGTCACAAATTTGAGTAAATCATGTTTTAATCCTGATTATTCGCATTTTAATCCCAGTATTGTTCAAAAAAACTTGTTGGAAGTTGGAACATCTATAAATATATTTTAAAATTCTACTGCTTTATTCCGACTTCACCTCTTTTCCTATTTTTCTGACTTCTCTAACCGATTTTTTTCCCGACTTCTGACTTGGTAACAATGCTTACCGCTGCTATTTCATTTTTGTGAAATGGGTTTTTGTGGGCATGTAGGGTTGTCAGATAAGGAGGGAGAGTGCCCATGGAGAAACTGTATGCTGCCACAACGTGAGGGCTCTTTTCGACGAGCTCCCCACCCCGCACCTGGTCATTGAGATCACCGCTTTTCCTGCTGGGCCGCTCACGGACAAGGACTACGTGAAGGCTGAGAAGCTTGAGAGGGTGCTTAGGTCGGGATCGTCCATTTGAACTAACTAATCAAACCTTTTTTCTACTCTATATCTGACTCACCTCTCCATATCTAAACACTAGTTTTTAATCTTGTCCAAAATTGTAAATATCTAGACCTGGTTACTCGTAATCCGAGCCGTAGCATCGTCATTCTCAGTCTGAAGCTCTGAACTCTAGCATCCCTTTTCTCTCTCTTAAAGTGTAAGAAGTATCAGATATCATCAAGCACTGAAGATGTCTTGAAGACAATGTATTACAGTTGTTTATGGGCCTGATGGCACTCTCAAGGTACTGAGCACAGGTGTGTGTATTAGGAACTGTATCCTCAAGGGTCATGTAGTCTTCCTTTAAGCTTATCAGGATTCTAGTGTTGCTTCATTGCAGCTGTTTTGGTTTCTATTTTGTGAGAAAGATGAATGCAGTTCTAGTGTATCAAATCTTGCCTTCTGCCCTCTTTATTTGGACTCTTTCTCTGGTCCAAGAAAACCCTAGAGGGTTGTACATTGAGTGCATGAGCTATAATGCTTAATCAATAAGGTATGTCTCCCTACACGCCAGCTGGCCTTTAAATACTGGGGGTGCCTAGCAGGCTGGCACAGCATTGCTTATTTTAGTCTTATTTTATTTTTTAATTAATTCTAATGATTTCTTGTGATCTTAATCAATTTGAGCAAATTTTAGTAATTATGTATATTAGCAAGCCTTTGTGTGGGTACTTGGGGGGAAAATATTGGGTTATTTTGACTTTGCCGCCCAAATTTTGCTTGAATTAGACTTTACCCCCATATTTTTATTAATTAGACTTTACCCCCCAAAACTGACTGTTCCGTCAGTTCACCCTTTCTCTTAGGCCCTGTTTGAATCATGATTCTAGGATTCTGGAAGCCCAAAATCACTAAAAGAGACGAAAAATCTCTTTGGAAACAATCAGATCCCCAAAAGTGTTTATGAGGAGAGCCCAAAATGCACTTTTGAGAGCCATTTTTCTGGAGCCCAAAATCGAGGCTTTGGGCTCCAGAGCCCTTTTTCAGGATTTTGGGATTCCAGACTCCTAGAATCCGAATCCTATCCAAACAGGGCCTTAGATGGTGAGATGACGGAACAGTTAGTTTTGGGGGGGTAAAGTCTAATTCAAGGCAAAATTTGGGGGGTAATGTCAAAATAACCCAAAATTTGTAGGCAAACCTTTTTCTTCCTCGTATCTCCTATAATATTTGCCGGGGTTGCCTTATGTGGTTCCCCCAACTGATCAGAAATCCCTCCTCACGTTACCCTTTTTATGCCACGTGTAAAAATATATCCCCCACTTGGTATGGCAAAAGGGTAATAAAGACAACTGGATTTTTATGATTTGAGATGGTTAAAAGGGTCAAAAACCCCTCTCCATTACTTTGCTGGAGCGCCCTCTAAACTCGAGCCTTCAAGGTTACAGAAGCTCGTGACCAAAAGGCCCAGGGATCAAACCTGCAACCTCTAAGGTGGAGCAGTGGACTTGACCGCCAAGATGCAATCCAGTTGCAAAGCCTTGTGTTCCCGTAACGCTCTAAAAGATCAGAGCTGATCCCTGGATCACCATTTTCTTAAGCACTGCTGTTTGAACACACAAGGGGACATAAACACAGACACAATGCCGAACATTATCAGCGTCCCTTCATCAATCACAGCCGTCCATGCCAGGATTAGTACTAGTCTATAATATAAAGCAAACCCCCAGTTACTGTACAACTACAGTAACTACAATACAAGAATTTTATGGTTTGATGCTTTGATGGAGACTTGAGCTCACTAATCCCCAGTGTTAACCGGTGTTAAGGCGTGATGTACGCCGCATTGGCCACAAAAAAAATTGGATCTTGCGGCATTTGATGCTCCATCAAACAGCCAAGACGACCTTGAGCTGTTACATAAACAAACATGGTGAGTCATCAAACCCAACAGAAATCTCTTGCAGGGCAATTCCACTCACTTGGGTCGGCGACTCCGTCGATCAAGCTCCTCAGGTGAAAGGATAGAAGTTTGAGAAGAGCAGGCTCCCGAGAAGAATGTAAGCAGTGAAATATACCCAGATCAAGTAACCCAATCTTCTGGAAGTTATGCCGGTAGAGGCCAACACATGAGAAGCGAACCAGTAGATCGGAGGGCTGGCAGACAAGAAGCGGGTTGCAACCTGTAGGCGAGGGACGATCATCACCGTTACAAGAGTAGTGTGCCAACCTCAGCAATGTGAACACAAAAAAGGCACAGAAAATGGTGTTCGAAACATGCAGCTAAATGCTTCTGTATTACAAATAACGAAAAGCTATGCAACTTTTTGCATGGGCTTTCAGTTGGAAAATAAAAGATTTTATCGTGATCTGATCTGGTTAATTAACATCATCATCATCCAAGTCAATGGGGTTGACCATAAGGAAGAGTGTCGAGACTTTTCTGGTCGGCTGTCAACCTAATGCCAACCCTCTAAGATTGGTGCTGAAAACATAATTCGTATTATTCTAAGAACCCTAAAAGATCAGTTGGCAGGTATGGACGCTCACATTGTTAGTTACGCGGTTAAAGCTCATGAACCAAGGGGTAAAAGTCACCAACATTCCCCTAGACTAGGAAAGATTCTAGATGGAGAGGATACAAGGCTAGATTTGATATAGGGAATTGCATTCAACTCTGTGCCACAAATTATAAACCAAAGAGCGGAGATAAAACATCCCACCTATTGAGACATATTTAGTCCCACATTGAAAAGGGGGGCGCCATTAGGCCGCTTAATATTCATGTTACGCTCTCTCCCCTCCAAGAGGTTAGCCTTTTGGAGCACTTCGGGTTAGTAACATGGTATCAGAGTTGGGGCCGCACCGAGAGCGCCCCCCCGATTGTGCCTTGCCACGCATGCTCCGCGTGAGGGGGAGTGCTGAGACAGGTTTAATCCCACATTGGAAAGGGGGACACCATTAGGCCTCTTAATATTCATATTACGCTCTCCCCCCTCCAAGAGGTTAGCCTTTTGGATCACTCTGGGTTAATAACATGGTATCAGAGCTGGGGCCACTCCAAGAGCGCCCCCCGATTGTGCCTGGCCACGCATGCTCCATGTGAGGGGGAGTGCTAAGACAAGTTTAGTCCCACATTGGAAAGGGGGGCGCCGTTAGGCTGCTTAATATACATGTTGTGCTCTCCCCCCTCCAAGAGGTTAGCCTTATGGAGACATGGGGTGTTCAACCACCACCGATCTCGTTAATTAGAAGTAGCAGACTACTTGTTTGATGCAAAGCATGCATGAAGTTATAAACTATGGAATGAGGTCAAAAGTCAAAACAGAAAGACGCGGGATGAGAAGATTACCTGCACATACATCACAAATAATGCCGTGAACGTCATGAACCCCAGATGTAAAACAAACGGGAGAGCAGAGATGGAATGGTACCCTCCCCTTGCTTCGATGGGATCTTCTCGGTCTGTTCGATTGAGGTCCTGGAGAGATTCAGAACCCTTTTCATCCATCCCATGTTTCCGTCGCCTAGCCATATGATCTACTGTTCCAAAAGCAACCCAGGATTGAACAAGTCTGTTAAGTACATTAAAATGGAGTGACACACCAATGTATGAATCTAAAAGGAAGGATTGTACTGCTCCTTGACAGAAAAGAGAGGTGAACAGATCTGTGGCAACTTCATCCAGATAAAATAGAATCCAATAGGACCGAGAGTACCTCCTGATCTTTTAGAAGAAGAGCTGTCGGTTAAATTATAAGTAGCATCTGAATTTCGATTTACTCCCAGCAAATTATGCACAGTACCAACTTTGTATGTTTCTCGTGTGCCCAATGATTGAAGGACTTGAGGCAGTAACCGTGCGTAGTGCATAATTGAGCAAAATGATAGAGCCAGTATTGGAGATGCAAGAAGAAAGTTTGGCAACTGCTTCACTTGAAAATATCTCAAGAAACCTACCCCCCTGATACACACACACCAAAACAAAAGAAGTAAAAAAGTCAAAGAATGCGTGACTCAAATTTCCCAGCTACTTCCATTAGTGGTTCTCTTGTAGAGAAATTCATCAGATTCATAATAGGCCAGTAAAACAGCACTGGATGTACAAACAGCTATGCAGAAGTAACCAAAAAATTATTTATTGAAGTTAATTAAGTGAAAATCCATAAGCAATTATACTTTGTATGGGACAGTAGACTTAAGACGTCGTTTGGATAAATTTTCCTCGACTTAAGACGTCGTTTGGATGTTGCCAAACTTACTTCTGCAGCAGTTATTTCTGCTAGGACAAAAGAAATTTCTGACAAGTAAATTTTTTTCTAATTATTTATTGTCTTATCCGGTTGGTTTGTGTAAACAGCATAAGTGACTCCTCCCACATATGGAACTTTTTTCCATCGAAAAGTTCTTAAGTGGAGATTTCAAAATTTCCACGTATAGAAACTCACCCATCCTTTTCAAGTTCCGCCTAAATAGGTGGAAATTGAAAATTCACACAACCATCGTCCGGCCACTGCCAATGACCACAGTCGAAGGACTAAATAGGTGCAATTTCAAAGTTCAATGTTGTAAAGAGAAACTTGTAGTGAGAAAGAATGTTGTTGACAGAGAATATTATATACTATATAGAGAATGTTGTTGAGAGAAAATATTGTACAAAGAATATATTATAGAGAGATAAAATAAAGTTTAGAGATAACAATAGAGAGAAAATTGTACAAGGAGGATATGGTAGAGATTAGATGTTATAGAGAGAAAATGTCATAGAGAGAGAATATTTGTAGAGAGAAATGTTGTAGAGGGTAAATGTTGTTGAGGGAGAAATCTTATAGAGGAAGAACATTTTAGAGAAAATATTGTAGACAGACAATCTAAATTGTATAGAGAGATAGTGTTGTAGAAAGACTGTAGTGAGAGAGAATGTTGTAGAGAGATAATATAGATTGTAAAAGAGAGTATTGCAGAGTGAAAATGATATAGAAAGATAATAAAGATTGTAGGGAAAACATGTTGTAGAGAGAGAAAATGTTGTATAGTGCATATATGTAGAAAGAATTTGGTAGAGAAATAGTATAGATTGTACAGAGAGAATATTTGTAGAGAGAAAAAGTTGTAGTTGACAAGTTGTAGTGAGAATGTTGTAGAAAGAAGATATTGTAGAGAGATTTTGTATTGAGATAATGTTATAGAGAGAAGACATTGTAGAGAAAGAATGCTGTAGTGAGAATTTATTTTGTATAGAGAATATCTTTGACAACGTGTAGAGAGAGAACATGTTGTATACAGAATAGTTGTGAAGAGAAAATATCTTATAGAGAATATTGGTAGAGAGAGAATATTATAATGTAGTAGCGATAGAGAATGCTATATAAAGAAAATATTGTATAGAGAGAATATAGATTGTAGGGAGAACATTATACACAGAAATGTTGTTGATAATATTTGTAGAAATAAAAATATTGTAGAAAGAGAATATTGCAGAGAAAACATTTATTTTAGAGAGAGAATATTATAGAGATAGAACAACTTGTAGAAAGAATGTTGTAGAGAGGATATTGTCTAGAGAACATATGTTGTAATGAGAATGTTGTTGAGAAATGTTCCAAAGAGAATATTGTCGATACAATATAGCCTAGAGAAAATTTGGTAGATAGAGGATCTATGTTGTTAAGAGAACATATGTTCTTGTTCCAGTACAACGCTCCTTTTGCTGCATATCAAACCATGTCTCTGTGTTTCTGTGCCCTAGAAACTGGGTTCAGCAAAGTTTCTATTCAGCATGCCAAACAATGTTCGTAGGCATGATTATTTGTTGACGATTATTCTTGTCTATGTTAATTATCATGCTTAAGAATAAATCCTACAGAGCTAGCTATAAAACCTGAACATAATCATAAAAATCAGTGAACAAATAAATTTTAGAAACCTACCCAAAGCTTCTTCCCCTCACATGATTATGGTCAATACATGTACTTCCTACACCTTGATTCAATTTTTTGGCTATGCAATACTACACATAGTTATGCACAACATGCACCTTGCATATGCAAGAACCAAATCAAAAGTTTAGATATCCGCTTCAAAATTCTGGAAGCTAGAAGTGGTAATTTAAGACAATTTGGAGTCATCAAGCCATCTCAAAGCGACAATAGATTAAACCCAGTGCTGAATATAAATTGTATATAATATTATTCAATTAAACTATAATAGATTAAATCGTAATATTTAGAAAACTGGTAAATGACATCAAGAGATATAGAAGTACCAGTATTGGTTTTGAAGATAACCATACAAATGAGGGATTCTTGCTTTGCACCAGGGCCTCAACTCATCAAAACTACCACCTAGGCAGAAATTGAGGTATCCATATGCTTGGAAAGTGACAAATGGGACAAATATAAAAATCGAACGTGCAACTCCAGCAATAACAGCTTCAACTGCCAACTTCAAAGGAAGTAGAATAAAATCATTTAAGGAATACTTTACTTATCCAACTAATTTATTGAGTTTTCATGTCCAGAAAATGTATAATAAAAATATAGTAGACTGTAATTTTTTCTTCAATGGCCAACTTGCTAATGCATCACAGGCTTCATTTACCTAATATAAGAATATCTATTGCAAAAGGAGGGGCAATGTTGATATAAACTAAAAAATGAAGGGGAGACATACTCTTGCTTGTTTCTTCTGGACGATGGCATAATAAGCCTGATACATCGCCAGAAAGCAGAAGTAACCAGCATTAAGTGCTCCATTTGACCTAGCTGAACCAGACAGAGCAAGCAGGAGCATTGCCATAGTATTAGCACCAGAAAACAAGTAGAATAGCCCTCCAAGTGAAAATAAGGCATAAAGACTCTCCGAATATCTGCGAAGGACATACTTGAAACTTAATCATTGCGTACCGGAATTGGACGGGACAAAACTGTTGATTGGTGTAAAATCAATAGGATTGTGAAGCTTACATTGATGAGTAGAATACTGACGCTGGATTGAAGCAAAACAAAACAGATGCTCGTAGGGCAGTGGCGTGGTCTTTTAATATTAAAACTGAGAGTCTGTGGAAGAAAGATAACCCACCTAAGAGAGAATGAATCACATATAAATTGCAGAGATAAATTACAACACAGGGCAGCATCACTCATAAATCCAAGGGACACGAAAACAAGTACAACCTGCTTATGGATTTCATGTAACGCATAGAACTGAAATCGTAGCATCAAGATAAGATTGTACCAAAATGTAAAGCTAAAAGTGGGATATTAATATTATATCCCAAGGAAGTCACAATGGAAATCCGAACTGAATTTTAACTAGCGCAATATTTTCCATTGGAACACATGGCTTAGATAGTTAGATGCTTATGATCACTGGATATATGAAAGAAAACCAATATATTCTTCTAAAGACTAGAAATTTTGTTAGATAAGGGATCCTATAAGGCGTCCTGTATGTAAGGTGGCGGGCCAGATCCATCAGAGTCGTTCTGATGCAGGACGGCTTCGATCGCCATTGTGAGAGAGGGAGGAAGAAGAAGATAATAGGGTTGCGAGGCCTCACGCCCTTGGCATCATGCCAAATCCGATCTCATACCGGCATGAGCCTCACACTCGCTCACCTCTCACAGGGGAACTCGTGGCAAGATGCACACAATTTCATTCATAATTATTCGACCCTCAAAAAGAGAGGCTTTGAGGTCTTTTTATAGACTCTCAAGCGAATACAAAACGCGTAGGACTCGTAGTTTCCAAAATTAAAGAACTAGGACACCTAAAAACAATCATACAACCCTTATAAATTGGGTTTTGACATGTTAATAAAGTACTATAAAAAGGACTCCGAAAATAGCAAATAAATAACTAAAAACAGCAAAATAAAATACTAATGGGCCTCAAACAAGTGAGCCATCAAAACTGGGCTGCGGACCTTGGAATGCATGTAGCACAACCTAATTCCCATCACGTTCCATGGCAGGTAACCAGGTGACTGACACTCAATTAGGGCTTGACGGTTGTAGATGCATGATGCATCTCTCTCGCCACCTTACGATACAAGACGCCCATTGTTCTAAAAAGCGGTTCGGGTGGCCACATAGGCATCTTGGGCCTTAGCCCGCACTTCATAAATTGGGGCTGCTTTTCTCGACGTCCAAAGGATGAAGGTCATCGTTGTGACCGCAAGGACTATCCACTATAAGTTTCCTTTCTCCCTTAATCTTCTTCTTCATCTTCATCAAATTAGTCCCTTTTTTTTCTTTAGCCATTACACTATTGTGTTGTGGCTCTCTTGCCCCACTATGGTTACCTGAAAGAATGATTATCGTGACACCATTAACCCATTGTTGACACCAAAAAGCTGGATGACAATGACGACATAGTAGTTAAATAAATTCTAAATAAAAATATTTTATAAAATTTCAAGCGTCTCAATCTCTGAGCTCCTGCCTAGGCACCCGCATTAATGCCCCCACCGCCTTAGATCCGCCTAGGGCTTTTTAAAATATTGCGGACACGTATGGAATCACTACTCACATCGTTATCCATGACAAAAAAACGTGACAGCCATTACTAGCCACAAGATTTCAGGAGCTCTCCTTGAGTTATTGTAGACTCCGTTTTTGACGATTCTGCATCTTCACCCTAGTATCAAAACTTCGATCCATGGTATAAAAATGGTCCTTTGAATCCACAAAAGTGTTCTAAATGAGTAGAAACAGTCACAATTGCATACTGCTGTAGGTGATTCATGATCCCAACCTTAATTCTATGTCTTCTTGATGAGTTTTTTTACCTTGATGACAAATTTCTCTTGCATTTACATTCCTAATAAACTAATAACCCAGAACCATGAATTGAAAGCTAACAAGAAACAAAGCCACCATTATAACCACTGCAAACAGTGATTTGAAGAAAAAAAACGACTGTTGGAAACCCTAGCCCACCTGTAGAAATAAACCGCAGCGAGCACAAAGGCGACGTTATTCAGCACATAACCAGATAGAGCCAACACCGCTCTGTATCCAATGATCGGGCCCAATGGAGCGAACACTGCAAGCAAGAAACAAGTAACGATTCGAAGGACTCCCTAACCCTAGCTATTGAGCAACGAGGAAGACCCCAGGATGACGTACCGGATCGTGAGAGGAGGGCGATGCAGACGGGGAGGAGAGGGAGGAAGGCGTAGGTCTGCTCGTACTCGTACCCGCACTCGGCGATGCGGACGAAGTAGACGCCGTCCCAGACGGCGCTGCGCTCGATCGCCGCCCCGACCCGGGGCCATAGGACGGCGGGATCGGTCGGGGAGGGGTCGCCGGAGGAGAGGCAGGGGGGGTTGAGGGAGGCGGAGGTGTCGTAGGGGTGGAAGACGAGCCTCCACAGGAGAATTAGAGTTAGGAGGAGGAGCCGGGAGAGGAGGGCGAGGCGGAGGACCAGCCCCACGGATCCATCGAGCTTCAGCATCACACACATGGAGAGACCCAATGACTGACCCAGTTGAAGGTTAGAACTTTAGCATTAGGTCCCTCTAAATGGTAAATGATTAATTTATCCTTTATTAGTACTTCGACACAATAGCAAAAATAAATAAATTTTGATACAAAGAGTAACAATTACTACACTATTTTGCTATAGTTTTTTAATTAGATCAGTAGGTGTTTCGGGCAATGGACCCACTTTGGACTCGGGCTAATCACTTCGAAAATGCACACCGACCCACTCGAAAGTTTCCCTACACACTTATGGATAACTCGAGGGGTGAAGGAGTTGAACCCACAACCTCCTCAACAAAGAATCAGTTGCTTATCAACTCCACTATCCCTTGGTGGGTATAATAGCTAAATTTTTGGTGCGACAGAGTAACAATTGCTACGGATTTTGCTATATTAATTTGCTACAGTGACTGAAAAGAGTAACATTTATGTGCAACAGATTGACAATTGCTACATTACTTTTGCTACAATGTTTACGTGACAATAGTTGGAAACTAGTAACATTTTGCAATCAAAATAGTGACACTTGCTATAGTACTTTTACTACAAATGACTAAGAAGAGTAACATTTGTGTGTAAAAGAGTGACAATTGCTACAGCACTTTTGCTATACTAGCTGAAAAGAGTATATTTGCATGGAAAAAAGAGTGACGATTGCTACAATGTTTTGAATCTCGCACTAGAGCTTCACAATGTGAAACCGGTTGGCATAACTAGTTTGGCTGAGTGGTAATGGGATGATAGTTTTGTCATTTTAGAGGGGGTAGGGGGGCAAGAATTACTACTGGGAACCTAAATTAAAACACATATTTTTCAGAGGAACCTTAAGTAAACTAAAAAATATATCATGCCCTGCTCTCCGAACGATCTCTAAACGAGCCCCCCCACCCCCCTTAGGGCTACACGTCCACGTGTAGGGTTAGACCCCCCATTGCGAGGAGAACCGACTCTGACACCATTTTGTAACATCTGCCCCAAACACACAAGATATTGTCCGCTTTGCCCGTGCCCGCACGAGAACTTCCCAGGGGGTCACCCATCCTAGTACTACTCTCACCCGAGCACGCTTAACTACGGAGTTCTTATGAAATCTGTAGCGACGCACGATTTTAAAACGCGTCTTCTATGTTTGGGAGCAAAAATTATATAAGTAACTCAGAATCTCCTTCTCTCCATGCGATGTGGGGCTAACTTGTGGCCTTGTATATCTCACCTCACCTTCATCTCATCCATCTTGGCATCCCAGCCTCAGGAGTCTTGGCTCTTGGCTTATTGGATCTTGGTGTTACAATCCACCTCCCTTAGGGCTACATGTCCACGTGTAGGGTTAGACCCCCCATTGCGAGGAGAACCGACTCTTATACCATTTTGTAACATCCGCCTCAAACACATAAGATATTGTCCGCTTTGCTCGTGCCCGCACGAGAACTTCCCAGGGGGTCACCCATCCTGGTACTACTCTCGCCCGAGCACGCTTAACTACGGAGTTCTTACGAAATCCGTAACAGTGCACGGTTTTAAAACGCGTCTTCTATGTTTGGGAGGGGAAATTATATAAGTAGCTCAGGATCTCCTTCTCTCCATGCGATGTGGGGCTAACTCGTGGCCTTGTACACCTCACCTCACCTTCACCTCATCCATCTTGGCATCCCAGCCTAAGGAGTCTTGGCTCTTAGCCTATTGGATCTTGATCGTCATAGACCAGGACCGCATTTAAGCATCTCTCTCTCTCTCTCTCTCTATATATATATATATATATATAGAGGGGTGTTAGAATGCGGCGTGCGGTGCGTGCGGCGCACCGCAGCAGCCGTCTGATGCACTGCTGCGTGCATCGCACGCACCGCATCAGTCCATCAGACGGCTGCGGGCCAGTGCCGCACGCACCGCACCCCGCAACTTATCATTCCTCTCTCTCTCTCTCTCTCTCTCTCTCTCTCTCTCTCTATATATATATATATATATATATATATATATATATATATATATATATATATATATATATATATATATATATATATATATATATATATATATATATATATATATATATATATATATATATATATATATATATATATATATATATATATATATATATATATATATATATATATATATATATAGGGAAAGGGAAGCCTAGATCTGAGAAGATTATCCTCACAAAAGACCAGCAAATTCTAAAATCTCTAGTCCCATCATATTGGTATTACAAATGACCCCTCACTCTTAAGTTTATTGATAAACCCTCATATATCTCGATGTTTGCAAAAACACTCATATGCATAACTTTATGACCGTTTTACCCTGGGCCGTCATTAGTGCTTGTGCTCGCCACTGTTGTTGGAGGGAGGCGGAAGGAGACGGGATGGGGATGACGATGAAGACTTGCACAGGCATCGTCGATGAAAACATACCCAAATAGTCCAAGGATACATGTTAACATGGTAAAAAAAATAGCTACAAGTTGTTTTGCAAAAATTGAGATACACATCAACCCCTATAATTTGAAGGATTATCACTTAAACCCCCTATGCCCCCCTATTGTTTGAAAAACCATTCACATAGACCCCTGTGGAGGCCCTCATGGAGGCTTGCAAGTGGTAATCGGTCAAACCACATTATATTTATCATATAATTTAAAAAGTTAAGGGGTTATTCATAATATCAATATTTGTTAGGAAGGTGTAGGACGAAATCCCTTTTGTTTTGGGAAATTTTATTCATACCCCAAAAATCTGTAATTAGCCCCCATATCCCTAGCGTTTCTCAATAACTTACTCAACAATCCTTTAATACCAACAATGCCCTTTTTTTTTGTACCCCAAACCCCAAAGCCCCTGCTCAGCGTCTTTTGTACCCCCAACCAAACCCAATGTTTGTTTAAACTTACCCAAGCCCAACCCGTCGGGTTGGCCGGGTTGTGCGGGGTGGGTTCGGGTTAACATGCCCAAAGTCGGGTTGGGTTCGGGTTGGCCCGCCCAAGTTGCAGCTAGGGGTGGCAATGAGTCGTGTCGTGTCTAGTTTCGTGTCGTGTCCAAAACCCCTAGACCCGGACCCGACCCGTTTAACTAATCGTGTCTAGATCCTAAACCCGTACCCGACTCGCTAATAAATAGGTAGACACGATAAGACCCGGTAAGACCCGTTTACCACCCGGATCTATTCAGTTGACTCGATCCGACCAATCCGACTTGACCCGACCTGACCCGAAAGACCCACTGGTATTATATATTATAGTATTGGATTGCTGGTAGACCCGACCCGACACGACCCGTTGAATACTAAACGGGTCTACCGTGTCCAGACCCTAAACCCGGACCCGACCCGTTTATTAAACGGGTCTATCATGTCGACCCGTTTATTAAACGGGTCTATCATGTCGACCCGTTGACGACCCGAACCCGTTTAGCCTTGTCCTAGACCCGCTAATTTCGTGTCGGGTCCTGTCGGGTCGAGGAGAAATAATTCGGGTTGGGCTCGGGATTAGCCCGCCCAAATTCGGGTTGGGTTCGGGTTGGACTCGGGTTGGGTTCAGGTTGGCCCGCCCAAGTTGCAGCTCTACTTGTGCCTTCAAGTATCAGCCAACTGCATGGGGTTTATTTAAGAGTGGGGTGTATTCAAGAGTGCATATAATTGGGGCATATTTAAGGGGGTATGTGTTTGATTGGGGTATAATCAAGTTGGAGCGGGCCATTTAACTGGGGTGTATTGAAGGTGGGGTGTAAGGGGGAAGGGTATTTTTAGGATAGGAATGAAGTATGAAAAAAAAATAGGGTGTATTCAAGTTTGTTGAAAATGGGGGCTAATTACAGATTTATGGGGTATGAATAAAATTTCCCTTTGTTTTTTCGCCCCAAATTCCATTTCCAGGATCTTCGCGCACACGGGCCTCTTCCCGCAACTCGATTGGTCCGTTCCCTCGGGCTCTTACCGCGTCACTTCAGTTGCTTCGATTCCTCCCATTTCTCCTCCGCCGCTCGCGAGCACACCCCGCCGCGTCTACGAAGGCGCTGGCGACGGCGGATCCCGGCGAAGGGATGGTGTCGTTCTTGAAGGCGCTGGCGTACGGCGCAGGCGGGCTGGCGTTGGCGGGGGTGGGGCTGCTGGTGGCGTTCCAGGAGAGGCTGGTGTACGTGCCGGTTGTCCCGGGGCTCTCCCGGTCCTACCCCGTCACACCCGCCCGCTTCCGCCTCAGCTACGAGGACGTTTGGCTCCGGTCCTCCGATGGCGTCCGCCTTCATTCCTGGTTCATCAAGCACTCCCCCGACCGCCCAGGTGACCCCGCCTCTTGCGCTAGGGTTAGGGTTTTCCGTCCTCGGTCTTTCAATCCTCGGTTTTTGTTTGCTTTCATTGTTTTTTTTGTCTGACTTCCACAAATCACTAGACGCCTTTTTAGTTTTTAGGTTGCAAATGCTTACTTTAAGAAATAAAAGAATTGATTTTTACAGAATTCTAATTAGGATGCAAGTGCTTAGTGATTGCAACAGAATTATGTTGAGATGACAATATACTGAAGTCACTGCATAGTGAGAAAACTGGCAATGAGCCATCCAATTAAGCTTTTGTGTAGACAATCTGGTGTTCCCATCTGGACACTTCGAATCCATGGAAACCTTATCTAATACCTTCATCTTTCGAAAAATCGAGAACCCGGTTTGAAATCCGTTAGGGTCTGTTCTTTTAATTTCCTAGGAAATAAAATAAAGAAAATAATTTATGCAGAAATTCATTTATGTAGAAATTCTTTCCATGCAGCTTAATTTCCTTTGTTCTTTTAGCAGGGAAATAAAAATAAGAAATCAAACACAGTAAAAATCTATTTTTTTTTAGGAGGGAAATGAAGGGAAAGAGAATTTCTTTCCTGGTCGTGGAATACATATGTAGACACAAATTGTGTCTAATCCGGACCCGACTCGCATGCACCTATGCGGAGGAACCCGACATACACTCGGGCCCGGACCCGATTTGCATGCACCAATGCGGATGCAAACCCGACACGCACTCGGACCCGGACCCGACTTGCATGCACCAATGCGGATGCAAACCTGACATACACTTGGGCCCGGACCCGACTTGCATGCACCAATACGGATGCAAACCCGACACGGACCCGGACCCGACTTGCATGCACCAATGCGGATGCAAACCCGACACGCACTCAGGCCCATCCCCAAGTGGGGCCCACCCGGCCCCCCTATGAAAATCCAAACCCCTTGGGGGGGGTGGTCGGCCATGCAAGAAAATAAAAGAAAAGAAAAGAAGGAAAAGAAAGAAAGAAAAGAAAGGAAAGAAAAGACCAGAAAATGAAACAAATACTGCCATGCGCGGGGGAGGTTGCGTATGACGTTTATGTAAGTGTGGATCTGCACCGATCCCTCGATCCGACGGACAAGAAACGAAGCCAGGTTGCCATCGACTTTATGTGCAAGATTCAAAATAAATCCAAAAATGATTGAGCCATAATTATACCGCCAGAAAATGAAAGCAAATAAAGGTTTATTCCCCTCTTCAATTGAAGAATTAATCTTGGGTAGTTATGGGAGATATATTAAAGGAATTTAAATAAACTTCCCATATCTCTCCCCTCCCCCCTTCACCTATAAATAGAGGGGGAGGGGGGAAGGCTCAAGAGGTTGAAAGTTAAAGACGAAGCGAGGAAGCTCTGCAGAAGAGGAGACGCGCTCTTCATCGATCCAAGGCTTCACGAGGCATGGGCAAGCCTATCCCTTCGGGACCGGCTTAGTCTATTGAAAGCCCTCATCAACGTGAAGACCCTTGCACAAGAAGATCAATCCTTCGACTCCGTGCACGAAGAAGAAAGCTCGGAGAAGAACCCTTCGACTCCGAAGACGCCAGAAGCAAAGGCTGGAGAAGAAGATCGGAGCGGCATCACCTCGTCGTCTCCAATAAGCCTTCGACTCCGATCAAGCCCAAAAGCCCGGAGAAGAAGACCGAAGCGTCATCACCCCGTCGCCTTCGATAAACGCCCGCTCCATCCACGAAGAAGAAAGCTTGGAGAGGAACACCCGAAGCATCGCTACACCCATCGTCTTCAAAGCAAAGCCGACGTTGCAACCGTCGCACGGAGATCGGTGCTACCCCCGCCGTCTTCAAAGGAACCCTTTGACTTCGATCACGCCAAAGAAGCCCGGAGAAGAAGAGAAGCAAAGCCGGCGCTACACCTGTCGTCTTCAAAGTAAAGCCTTCAACTCCGATCAAGCCAAGAGAGCCCGGAGAAGAAGAGAAGTTAAGCCGATGCCATAACCGTTGAGGAAGCCAGAGGCCTTGAAGAAGTAGCCACCGTCGTTCGAGGAGAAGATCGAGTCGACGCCGAAGCAAAAGCAACGCGAAAAGCCAAAGCAAAAGCTCCGATAAAACCCGCGCCAAAGCAACGCAAGTGCCAAAGCCAAGCAACTACGCCGGTCACGAGCAAAAGCACCGCACGTTCTACCCGATAAGACGCGAAGTCCGGAAGAGCGGAAGCACCGCAAGTCTCCCCCGTCTACGTTCAAGTGCAAGCGCCAAAGCAAAGCAAGAGCCAGAGCCACGCCAAAGCCAAGCCAAAGCCAAAGCCGACGCCAAGAGCATGATCGATGCCGCTAATCGACGATCAAGGACGCTGAGGTCAAGCAAGGATCGAGGAAGACACGAAGACCGAGGAACGAAGCCAAAAACCCCTAGCTGAGAAAGCGCGAAGCACGGAAGGGACAAAAGCAACGACGGATTCTCCTTAGCCTCTCAAAAAACCTCACCCTGTAAAGACCTCTGTGACTCTGTCCTGGGCAACCCCTTCAGAGCTCTCGCACGAATACCACATGGAGATGCGGATCAAAGGGACCCTCCAGAGGATCTCTCCCACAATCTCCTGATCAATATTCGCGCACCCGGCTCACCACCCCCGAGTCCCCGGGTCCCGGCATCTGTAATCTTCGTGTGTTTGCAATAAAGATAACCCGGATATTTTTCTGCGCATACAGATTTCTGGCACACCCGGTGGGACATCTTTTCCTTTCATCCGTACGGCTGAAGAAGTTGCTTCAAGTTCGCAGTGGCCGGGACAAACAGCGATGCGTTTGCTCCAAGCCTTTCACCAATTGCCGAGTCTCCGCTACTCCGACACGGTGATCCAGCAAACCCGGAGGGTGATGCTCCCCCAATGGTACGCGTCTACACTCGGCGTACTCGAGCTATTGCGGATGTCTTCACGCCAGAAATTGCTGTCGAAGATGCTCGCCAAAGCGCCGACGAGGCCTTGGTGCATGAAGAAACGAGCCTCGATTCTGGAATCCATGTCCATAAGTTTTGGGAGGACCAACCCCAACCCCGAGCCCGTTCGGGTTCTCCAGCTGACGTTGCACCTCTTCTGCAGGGGGCAAACATCGTCATCAAGCAGAGGCGAGTCGGCGCAACTACGTCTCCGACAATGACGGCGAGGATGCAAACATGCAACATCGAGATGTCCTCCGTCATCATTCTCCGTCTGCTCTTCAGCTCCAAGTCATGCAAATGGGCGAGCACATGGCGCAAATCACCCGGATGATGGAAGAGAAGGAGCTTCACATCAACACTTTGCTTCAGAAGCTAAGCGCAAAGGATGCTGCAGCAGTCGACCAACCTCTTGCTTCTCCAGTTGCCGCTCCAGCTTCGTCCTCAACTCCCGCTCCTGCAGAGGTTGTTCCGACAATTCAAGCGGTTACTCCAGCACTCTCCTCGGTTTCAGTTCCGGTGGAAGTCGTATCTCCGATGCCACTCTCGATGGTTACACAACCTCCGGCGACGGCGACAATGAATGCTCAGCAAATACAAGCGTTGGTAGCCGACATGATGCGCTCCCACGGCAGTGGTCTTCCTCCAATCACGGCGGCATACTCGAAGCCTTACACCGCGAGGATCCAGCAGCTGCGCTTCCCCATCGGGTTCCAGCCACCAAAGTTCCAGCATTTCGACGGAAAGGGAATCCAAGACAGCACGTTGTTCACTTCATCGAAACCTGCAACAATGCCGGCACGTATGGCGACGAGATGGTGAAACAGTTTGTTCGCACCCTCAAGGGTAACGCGTTCGACTGGTATGTGGATCTTCCTCCATGATCTATCGACAGCTGGGATCAGATGGAGAGAGAGTTCTTCAATCGCTTCTACAGCACCAGACGCACCGTCAGCATGACCGAGCTTACTGCCGTCAAGCAAAGGAAGGACGAGCCGGTGATCGACTACATCGACCGATGGAGGAACCTCGCGCTGAATTCAGGAGACCGCTTGTCTGAAGACTCGGCCATCGAGATGTGCACCCAAGGCATGCACTGGGGCCTGCTCTACATCCTTAAAGGGATCAAGCATCGGTCCTTCGAAGAACTCGCAACTCGGGCTAATGACATGGAACTCAGCCTAGCAAACCGCGGGGATTCGAAGAACAAGGACTTCCTGAAGGTGGAGAAGAAAGACAAACCGCCGGTACCGAAACCGAAGCAAGTCAATGTTGCCGACGTCGCTTCGACCTCTAAACCGCTCAAAATCGGTGGCAAGCCGAATCAGAGAAAGGGAGCCGCCATACCGCCGCCTCCGCCGCAAAGACAAAGGATGACTCTCTAGGAGCTCGAAGCAAAGGAGTACTCTTTCCCGGACTCAGAAGTCTCCTCCATGTTCGACCAACTGCTGCAAGAGAAGATGATAGAGCTCCCTCCTTCGAAGAGGCCCGAGCCAGATGTATCGCGTCGACGACCCTCTCTTCTGTAAATACCACCGAGTGGTAAATCATCCCATCGAAAGATGCTTCGTCTTCAAGGAAAGAATCATGGCGCTCGCAAAGCAAGGAAAGATAGAGATCGACTCCGGAGAGGTCGCTACAGCAAACATGACGTCCATCACCTTCGATTCCTTCCCGCCGGTACTCGTTGCTGCACGACAAAGAACACCCAAATTGCGCGTCAATCGTCAAAGGCCTATCGCAAAGTCAGCTTCCCAATTGAAGGTTTCGAGGTGACGACGACGTGCTCCTGCGCTCGCTGAGGAGGAAACCCCATTGCCCCGGGGGCAACCATTGCTCACGTCAGCACCTCTCAAAGTCACGTCTCAACGTACTCTCCAACAGAGATATGAGCAAGGAGATCCAGAAGTCGGTTTGCTGGGCCAACCTTCGGGCAAATTCGACTATTACGTCCTCTACTCAAAGCCTCCACCCATTTCGATCGAAGAAATCAAGCCCACCGGCTGGGGATCGAAAGACGAGCCAGTGGAGCTTTCGAAAGAGCGAGTCCCTCCCAGTCAAGCTACATCCCAACGCGCTCTCCAAAAGAGATACGAGTAAGGAGATCCAGAAGTCGGTCTGTTGGGCCAGCCTTCGGGAAAGTTCAACTATTACGTCCTCTACTCAAAGCCTCCATCCATTTCAATTGAAGAAATCAGGCCCACCGGCTGGGGATCAGAAGACGAGCCAGTAGTGCCTCCGGAAGAACAAGTTTCTCCGACTGATAAGGAACCAGCTGCTGCTGCCGATTATCATCTTAGCAGGGGAGAATCCATCGACTAAGAGGCATGGGTCATGCTACCCCGGCGACGAAGGCTACGGCAAGCGAGGCAACATAAGCAAGACCGGGTGATGAGGAGACTTCCCGAGCGAAGGACTTACAAGAAGAAAAGCAAGGCTCCAGGAAGAAAGGCGTTCAAAGTGCTGCCGGCAAGCCCAGACGATCTCCTCCAGTAAAGCCTTCCGGAACCAGCAACGTTGCAAGAATTCTTTCCCGATCACTTCCTCCCAGTCGATCAGCGCATCAAGGTCTCGTGCTGCATGGTCGAAGTTCATAAAGTGTCGGAAGAAAAGGCGAGATCGAGAATTCTGAAGAAGGCGATTCCACCGACGAGGGAGACGGATCCGACAAAGAGGGCACTGCCTCTCACGATGAGGCAATCCTGCACTTGCCGCTCGTAGAAGCTTTGCACCTCCCGAAGAAAGCTCGCCTAGCAATGGCTGCAGCCTTGGCAGACCCGGACAGCTACAAGAGGAAAAGGAAGGACGACAAGAAGGGCAAGACTGTGGCCTCGTGCGATGCGACGATAACCTTCTCGGACGAAGACTTGTAACTCGGAACACGATTGCACAACCGGCCCGTCTACGTTTCGGGATACATCAAAGAGAAGCCGGTGAATCAAATCCTGCTAGACTGTGGCTCCGCCGTCAACATCATGCCCATCCAGACGATGCGGCAACTCGGCATCACCAATGACCAGCTCTCGCACAGCCAGCTGGTCATTCAAGGGTTCAACCAGGGTGGACAGTCCACTATCGGAATCATCCACCTGAAGCTTTCAATCGGCCCGCTCGACACAACGGTCCTTTTCCACATCATTGATTGCCAGACGCCGTATCGCTTCCTGTTGGGAAGACCATGGCTACATGAGAACGACGTTGTAGTGTCCACTTGGCATCAGTGCCTCAAGTACTACGAGGAAGGCATGGAGAAGTGCTTCGTCGCTGATGATAAGCCGTTCAATAAAGCCGAGGCATACATTGCTGATGCCAAGTTCTATCAGGCAAAAGACCTTGTAGCAGAAGTCCTTCCAGCTAAAGCCCCTCGAGCCCAGAAGGCCGAAGAAGCGAAGCAGGATAAAGCTCCTCCCCTTGCAAAGCCGATGCAACCTTCCGACAAGGCGATACTCGAAGTCAAGGAAGCATCGAAATTGAGACAAAGGATGCGCATCAACTCCAAGCCGAGAACAATGCAACATACTCCGTTGCCCGTCCAAGCGGCGCCTGTCCTGCGCCTCGTACCTCAATGGCTTCGCAAACCCGAACGACCACCTTCTACTTCGACAAGAGATCCGGTCCCGCCATTATCGGAAGCCAATGTCATCACTCTGCAAGAAATGACATTGCCGTTACCTAGTCTGACGCAAGTTTTGGACCCGATCGGACCTAGCAGATCTACCAACATCAGTCGACTCGAATTTAAGCCAAAAGGGAGTTGGGGGCAAAACGCCGCCAAGCTGCTGTTCAAAGCCGGCTACAATGAAGGAAGCGCTAGGCAAATGGGCATACTTCCCCCAGTAGCAATGCCACATGGGATGACCAGGACTCAAGCTCGTCTGTTTCAAAGCGGCGAACAAATTCTCCCGAACCGCCGAGGTATTGGCTCCAGTCAAACTCCGATGGTCGTCAAGATTGCAGCGAAAAAGACCTTCACCTCCAACTACATTGGGGCAAAGATGGTAGACGAAGCAGCTGAAGGATCGACAATCTCCGATGCACGCTCCACCTACACCAGCTGTCCCGATAGTAAGAGAAGACGGCGACGAGCTCGATGCCAAGCCTTACTCCAGAAGCAAAACAAAAGCAGTCAAATCCGGTCGAATCTAAAGCGTACATCCGTGTTCGAAAGACTCGGGCCAGTCAAGCAACCAAGGAAGAGGTCGGTGTTCGACCGTTTGGGAACGCCAGTCGAGGACGTTGTTTCAACACCCGCCCACCCACCCATGGCAACCATCAATTATATCTCCGTTATCGAAACTGACAACGGTGATACTTCCACTTCGGACGACGAGTTGCAAGATGCTCCGCCGGTCCTTGAAGAAGGGGGGCAGTCCACCGTTGATGACTTGAAGGAAAATAACTTGGGCACAGAAACAGAGCCACGGCCTACATTCGTCAGCACGCTCTTGACCCCTGAAGAAGAAGCTGCATACATCAAACTGCTCCAAGAATATAGAGATGTCTTCGCATGGTACTACAAGGAGATGCCGGGTCTTGATCCCAAAATTGCAGTACACGAGCTCAGCGTCAAACACGGAGCTAGCGCCATCAAGCAAGGACAAAGACGCTACCGGTTGGAACTGGTACCCAAATAGAAGGCGAAGTGAACAAGCTAATTGAAGCCGGCTTCATCCGAGAGGTCAAGTACCCGACACGACATGGATCTCTAGCGTCGTCCCAGTTAAAAAGAAGAACGGTCAAATCGAGTGTGCGTGGACTTCAGAGACTTGAACAACGCATGTCCAAAGGACGACTTCCCCTTGCCAATCACGGAGCTAATGGTGGACGCGACGACAGGCCACGAGGTGCTAACTTTCATGGACGGATCCTCAGGCTACAACCAGATCCGGATGGCACCCAAAGACGAAGAGCTCACAGCATTCCGCACACCAAAGGGAATCTACTGCTGCAAAGTTATACCGTTCGACTTGAAAAACGCAGGAGCCACCTATCAACGAGCTATGCAGAGAATCTTCGACGACATTTTTCATCAAAATGTGGAGTGCTACGTCGACGACCTTGTTGTGAAATCTAAGAAGAAGTCGGCACATCTGCAAGATCTCGAGCTAATCTTCAAACAGCTTCGAAGGTACCAACTCCGCATGAATCCGCTCAAGTGCGCGTTCGGAGTCTCCTCAGGCAAATTCCTTGGTTTCGTCGTACGACATCGAGGCATCGAGATAGATCAATCCAAAATTGATCCTATCGTCAATATGCCTGCACCAAAAAGACAGTGCGAGACCTCAGAGGTCTCCAGGGACATCTGGCGTATATCCAAAGATTCATCGCCAACCTAGCTGGGAAGTGCCGCCCGTTCAGTCGCCTCATGAAGAAAGGAGCGCCGTTCAAATGGGATGATGCTTGCCAAGAAGTTCTCCAAAGCATCAAAGCCTATCTACTGAAGTCGCCAGTTTTATCGGCACCAGTTTAAGGAAGGCCACTAATCCTCTACATTAGTGCCCAGGAGCAATCCTTGGGGGCACTCCTGGCTCAAGACAACGAGCTGGGCAAGATGACAACATGCTACTACTTGAGTCGCACTCTCGTCGGCGCAGAGCTAAATTACTCCCCGATCGAGAAGGTTTGCTTAGCACTCATCTTCGCCACGAAAAAGCTGCGACACTACATGCTGGCTCATACTGTCAGACTCATCTCGAAGGCCGACCCTCTCAAATACATCATGTCAAAGCCAGTGCTCTCCAGACGTCTGGCGAAGTGGACACTACTTCTCCTCGAATTTGATATCACCTTCGTGCCACAGAAGGCAGTTAAGGGGCAAGCTTTCGCGGACTTCCTCGCAGAATATCCCCTCCCGGCGGAATGGGAATATCAGAAGATCTCCTGGACGAAGAAGTCTTCTCCATCGACATCGCCCCCTCCTGGAAGATGTTCTTTGACGGTGCAGCAAGACAAGACATAGCAGGAGCCGGGGTCATCTTCGTCACTCCAAACGACGAAATACTCTCATTCTCATTTCTACTATCGGAACCATGCTCCAACAACGTGGCAGAATATCAAGCTCTATTCATCGGCCTCGAAATCGCCAACGATATGAAGCTTCAGGGACTCGAGATTTTCGGTGACTCTCAGCTCGTCATCCAGCAAGTCTTGGGAGCATACGAAGTCAACAAAGAAGACCTAGTGCCACTACACTCGTGAGCCTTGGAACTCCTCGGCAAACTCGAGGCTGCTTCTATTCAGCACGTCTCCAGAAACCTCAACCAGCAGGCCGACGCGCTCGCAAACTTGGCGGTTACACTCCCGTTTTCAGAAGAACGTCAGCTCATCGTTCCCGTCTGCAGAAGAATTGTGATCACCAAAGAAGAAGGCCCTATTGGAATTCCAGTCCAAGCCAACGCGGTGCACGTCCTCGAAATTGAAGAGCAAGACTGGAGGCAACCTTTCGTGGATTATCTCATACGTGGTAAACTCCCCGACGATCCAAAGCGCAAAGTTGACATTCGTCGACGGTCTCTGAAGTTCTACTACTTCAACAACGAGCTGTATCGCCGAAGTTACGATGGCACGCTCCTGAGGTGCCTCGCAAAGGAAGAGGCAGAAGCAGCATTGTAAGAAATACACGCTGGAATCTGCGGCTCGCACCAGTCCGGTCCAAAGCTCCACTTTCGCGTCAGGAAGATGGGCTATTACTGGCCCACCATGATTAAGGACAGCTTGGAATTCGCGAAGAAATGTCACGCTTGCCAGCTACACGGAGATTACATCCGTCAACCGCCAGACCTCTGCACCCAACAATCGCGTCGTGGCCCTTCGACGGATGGGGACTCGACATTGTCGGTCCCCTGCCCAAGTCATCCAAGCAAAATCTTTATATTCTGGCAGTAACGGACTACTTCTTCAAATGGGCTGAAGCAATACCTCTACGGGAAGTTACAAGGCACTCCATCATCAGCTTCATCCAGAATGACATCATCTTCCGATACGGAGTCCCTCGCTACATCGTAACGGACAACGGAAAGCAATTCAAAAATGCTGCTGTCAGCCAATTCTGCGCCAAGTATGACATTAAACAGAAGTGCTCGACGATGTACAACGCTCCGGCCAACGGTCTGACAGAGGCCTTCAACAAGACTCTTTGCAAGCTGCTGGAGAAAACTGTCTCGAAGACAAAGAATGACTGGCACGAACGCATGGGCGAAGCACTATGGGCCTACCGCACGTCCTTTTGCACTCCAACACAAGCAACTCCGTACTCCCTCGTCTATGGAGTAGAAGTCGTTCTTCCGCTCGAGCTCTAGATCCCATCGCTCAGGATAGCAATCCAGGAAGGCCTCACCAGCGACGACAACGCCCAGCTTCGCCTAGCAGAATTAGAGGCCTTGGATGAAAGACGCCTCGAAGCTCAGCAACGTCTGGAGTGTTATCAGGCTAGACTGACTCGCGCCTTCAACAAGAAGATCCGGTCTCGATCCTTCCAAACAGGAGAACTGGTGCTGGCAGTCAAACGCCCCATCATTCTCTCGCATCGAGGGGGGAAGAAGTTCGACGCCAAATGGGATGGATCGTACTCCGTCAAAGAAGTCTACTCCAACGACGCTTACCTCTTTTCCACGCCAGAAGGGCTGACACTCGGCCCTATAAACGGCAAGTACCTCAAAAGGTACTATGCCTAAAACAAGGCCACACTCCTTGCAAAAAAAAAAAAAAAGGGAATAAACGAACTACGTGCGACTTGATCCCTCTCAGTAGGGTACGTAGGCAACCTACAAAGATTCAGTCCAGACAAAAAAAGAAACACCCTAACGTCGTCCAAGAAGGCCAGCCCAGAGAAGAACAAGTGCAGATCCACAAGTCCAGTCAGCAAACCAAAAAATGACAAGAAAGTCAAAATTCTTGAGGCGCTGAAGCAGCTTGCCTCCTGCAGCCTACACGCGCTGCAACTCCCGGGGTAGAGAAGCCGTCAACTTCCGACGCATTACCAGCTATGCACACTGCTTCGCAAGCTCTGCTCTAGACATTTTCTCGGTCGCTCGAGCTTTCCCCAAACGGAACTCCAGCTTCTAAAGCGACACACGAGTAGCAAGTCAAAATCCTTAAGGCGCCGAAACGACTCGCCTCCCACAGCTTACACGCGCTGCAACTCCAAAGGTGGAGAAGCCGTCAACTTCCGACGCGTCGCCAGCTATGCACGCTGTTTCGCAAGGTTCACTCCGGAAGAGTTTTCGATCGCTCCACCAGATTCCAGCACTTCGTCAGCTCTTCACGCCGCCTCGCAAACTCTGCTCCAGACGTCTTCTCGGTCGTTTGAGCATCCCCCAAACGGGACTCCAACTTCTGAAGCGACGCACGAGCGACCTCCACCTTCTTCTGCATCCGAACCAAGTCTGCATTAGCAAGAGTGTGAAGCCCCTCCAGCCGACGTCTCTCTCCCTCGGCCACAGCTAAGCCCAGGGAAGCGCCCTCCAGCGAAGACCGTCGCAAGCAACGAAGCTCGCCACCCTCCAAGAAGGTGTGCGTCTACTCTGCAAACAAAGAGTCGTCCGCCTTGAAATCCGCCAGGCTCGTGCAAAAGCTCGGGCCCATCCGAACGTCACCAGTCCCTCAAAGTCAAAGACTCGAAGGATTGAAACTGCTACTGAAGTCAAATGCAGTAACCCAAAGATAGGCGGATACATCGGTGACAACTGCATCCTTCGCGACTTCAAAGAAAGAAAAAAAATGGGACGAAGGAGCCACCTTCCCTGGCCTCCGAAGTCTCGCCTCGCACCAAGCGATCGTCACCACACTCGGCTTCGCTTGTCCTCTCGTCGTGTCGTTGTCATCACGCTCCCGCACCAAGAAGATGACAACACTCCGTTGAAGAACCCTTCGGCTCCAAGCCGCCGAATAATGCTTCGTCTCCAAGCCGCCAAAGGAGCCTTTGTCTCCAAGCCGTCGAAGAGTCCTCCACCTCCAAGCCGCCAAAGAATCCTTCGTCTCCAACTCTCCAAGCTGTCAAAGAAGCTTTCGTCTTCGCGAGCCTTCGAAGAATCCTTCGTCTCCAAGCCGCCAAGCAAGTCTTCGTCTCCAAGCCGTTGAAGATTCCTCCACCTTTAAGCCGCCGAAGAATCCTTCGTCTCAAAGTTGCAGAGGTACTAAACGTCCCCCGAGGCCAGGAGTCGACACCCCACCGGGTCAAGCGAAAGCTCGCATCCTGAAAAGGTACAAGGGGAATCGAAGGCGCCACTCCCGTAGGAGAAGTCCTCAGCAACTCACCCCGGCGAAGCCAAACTCTCGAAAGCTCGCATCTTGAAAAGGCACAAGGGGAAGCGAAGACGCCACTCCCGTAGGAGAAGTCCTCAGCAACTCACCCTGGCGAAGTCAGACCTTCGAAAGTTCGAATCAAGAAGGGACACAAATAGAAGCAAGTCAAAACAAGCAGGGGAAAGCTGTGCAAAAAAGAAGGGGGTTTCACAATTGAAACCCGAGGGGCCCACAACCCCCTGTCAGGAAGACCGCCCGGCTTACGCCACTGCGTCCCTTCTCCGACCCGATCGGGGCCGCCCGACTCAGAGCCACGTCGCCACTGCGCCTTGGC
This sequence comes from Chamaelirium japonicum, assembly GCA_947650365.1. NCBI lineage: Eukaryota > Viridiplantae > Streptophyta > Magnoliopsida > Liliales > Melanthiaceae > Chamaelirium > Chamaelirium japonicum. The sequence goes on from OX393558.1 coordinate 13,968,903, forward strand.
CTTCGCGCTGCACTCCCGGGGTCCGCGCACCGCCCGTGCCGGCCAACCACCCCTCCGCCGTGCGGCGTCCACACACTACTCGCGCCGATACTGCCTGTGTCGGCCACCTACTGCCACTCGCCTGTATTGGACCTCGCATCGCCGGCATAATACAACCGGCCGCCGCTCGGAACTCCCGCTTGCACGGAACCCACAGCCCCTTCTTCTCTAATTCAGTCGGAGGTTGCCCGACTCGGAGCCCGGCCAAGCCGGGGACACCGCCGTTGCCACCGCGTTCCTTCTCCGACCCGATCGGGGCCCGCCCGACTCGGAGTCGCACCTCCGGCCGCCTCGTCCCGCGCCCGCGCCGTACGCCGCTATTGCGCTCCGGCCACGGCCCGCGCCTGCATCGCACCCCGCTCCCATGCCAGATGCCACTCCCTTCTTCGACCCGATCGGGGCCCGCCCGACTCGGAGTCGCACCTCCGGCCACCTCGTCCTGCGCCCGCGCCGTACGCCGCTATTGCGCTCCGGCCACGGCCCGCGCCTACATCGCACCCCGCGCCCATGCCGGATGCTGCCACGCCGCAGCTCATGCGCCATGCACCACTGCTACTGTTGTCCTCCGCACCCGACCGGCAGAGACGAAAAGAAAAAAAGGGAAAGGGAAACAGAAAAGAAAAGAAAAGAAAAGGAAAAAAAGAGAAAATGCAAAAAAAAAAAAAAGGGACACAGCAGCAGCAGTCGGGCCCGCAACCTCCTCTCTCCCATTCAAACCCACGCAAGAAACCAGGGGGAGGGGGCCCGCGGTCTCCCCCTCTCCCCAATCAGCACCCAACAGCGAAGAAAAAAAAAAGGGGGGGGGGGCACAGCTCCCCCCTCCTCCTATTCGGACGGGGTGCCCGACTGAACCGATGACGCCACCGCCCGACTGAACCGATGACGCCACCGCCCGACTCGCGCCCGCAGCCGACCCATTCGGGGCCACCGCCGCCGGTCCCGACTTCCGCGCTGACGCCACCGCTCGGCTCGCGCCCGCTGCCGACCCGCTCGGGGTCACCTCCGCTGGCCCCGACTTCCGCGCCGCAGCCACCGCCGCTGCCCCCGCACCTGGCCGCCTGCGCCGCACGCTGCGCCCGCGCTCTGCACGCGCCGCTGCCCCGTGCCGCTCCGACCGCCAGCGCCGCCGCTGCGCCCCTACCTGGCCTCCGCGCGCACCACAGCCGGCCGTCGCTGCCGTTGCTTCCGCAAACCAGAGGAACCAGAGAAGAAGAAGAAAGAAAAGAAAAGAAAAGAAAAGAAAAAAGAAAGAAAGAAAAGAAAAAGAAAAGAAGAGAAAAGAAGAAGAACAAGAAGAAAGAGGAAGAAGAAGGCGGCGAAGGCGGTCAACACCTCAGCCGTGCTCCTCCGTCCTCCTCGCCGCGGTCGTCGTCCCGTCTCTTCGAGCCCGCCTTCGCAATAATCTTCAAGTCGCGCACCATCGCCGCCACCGACGAAAGAGGCGACACTGGGAAGACGGAGCAAGTCGCGTGCAACCCCAGGCAGCACTCTTCCGACGGCGGTCTCCAAAAGCCAACAGAGTCTTCGCACGAGCAAGGTGTTGAATGAAGAGAGTAGGGGTCCTTAAATAAGCCACCAAGCCCATCCAAGAAAGGAATCAAGGACAAGTACTCCGAGTTTCCGCCAGCGCACTCATCCTTGAGGGGGCACTTGTAGACACAAATTGTGTCTAACCCGGACCTGACTCGCATGCACCTATGCGGAGGCAAACCCGACATACACTCAGGCCCGGACCCGACTTGCATGCACCAAGCCTTCGACTCCGATAAAGCCCAAAAGCCCGGAGAAGAAGACCGAAGCGTCATCACCCCGTCGCCTTCGACAAACGCCCCTCCATCCACGAAGAAGAAAGCTCAGAGAGGAACACCCGAAGCGTCGCTACACCCGTCGTCTTCAAAGCAAAGCCGACGCTGCAACCGTCGCACGGAGATCAGTACTACCCCCGCCGTCTTCAAAGGAACCCTTCGACTCCGATCACGCCAAAGAAGCCCGGAGAAGAAGAGAAGCAAAGCCGACATTACACTCGTCGTCTTCGAAGTAAAACCTTCAACTCCGATCAAGCCAAGGGAGCCCGGAGAAGAAGAGAAGTTAAGCCGACGCCATAACCGTTGAGGAAGCCAGAGGCCTTGAAGAAGTAGCCACCGCCGTTCGAGGAGAAGATCGAGTCGACGCCGAAGCAAAAGCAACGCGAAAAGCCAAAGCAAAAGCCCCGGTAAAGCCTGCGCCAAAGCAACGCAAGTGCCAAAGCCAAGCAACTACGCCGGTCACGAGCAAAAGCACCGCACGTTCTAGCTGATACGACGCGAAGTCCGGAAGAGCGAAAGCACCGCAAGTCTCCCCCGTCTACGTTCAAGTGCAAGCGCCAAAGCTAAGCAAGAGCCAGAGCCACGCCAAAGTCAAAGCCAAAGCCGACGCCAAGAGCACGATCGACACCGCGAATCGACGATCAAGGACGCCGAGGTCAAGCAAGGATCGAGGAAGACACGAAGATCGAGGAACGAAGCCAAAAACCCCCTAGCCGAGAAAGCGCGAAGCACGGAAGGGACAAAAGCAACGGCGGATACTCCTTAGCCTCTCAAAAAACCTCACCCTGTAAAGACCTCTGTCCTGGGCAACCCCTTCAGAGCTCTCGCACGAATACCATGTGGAGACGCGGATCAAAAGGACCCTCCAGAGGATCTCTCCCACAATCTCCTGATCAATATTTGCCGCACCCGGCTCACCACCCCCGAGTCCCCGGGTCTCGGCATCTGTAATCTTCGTGTGTTTGCAATAAAGACGACCCGGATCTTTTTCTGCGCATACAACATCCATCTGAAAATCCTCTTTCCACGATTTGATCGGGAATAGAACGCCGAAAATTTGGACGGAAACCCAATTTCCGCTCATTAATATGTTTCCACGGTTATTTTCCGCTCAAAAGAACAAAACCTAACTGTTCTAAAAAGCGGTTTGGGCGCCCGCCTGGGCGTTTTGGGCCTTAGACCACATCGCCTAAGTTGAGACCCGCTTTTCTCGATGTCCGTAATAGAAAGGCCATCAAAATTATCGTCAAAAGTAGTCATTCGAAAGTTCAATTCTCCCGTTATTCTCCTTATTTATTTTCTTCATTTTAATTCTTTTTTCTTTTATAATTAATACACTAGTGTGTAGTGGCTTCCTGGACCCACTGTGACCACTTTAAAGAATAATGATAACGACACCCTTGGCCCATAGTGAACTCCTGGAAGAAGGATAACACTGTAAACACAATAGTTATGCAAATTCTAAATAAAATGTTTTATAAAATTTTGGACGCCTCAATCTCTGGACGCCCGCCTTCTGCCTTACCGCCTTGAAACACCCTTACCGCCTTAGTTCCGCCTAGCGCTTTTTAAAACATTGAACTTAAGCATGTATTATGGAAATTCCACTCCTAAATCATAGTTTGCATAAAACCCTTAGAGAACCTTGATCTTTATGATAGTAAACAAAAACTAGAATCCATTTTAGGGTTTTTTTGGTCACTTACAATTTTTTTTTTTTTGAGTTTACTTAATTCTCTTCTGGTTCAACTTGATCTTTATAATACTTTAGTCTCCATATCCAGCATCAGTAGGTTTGTCTTAGATTAGGTCCACTCATCGGGTCAAACCTAGTTTTTCTTGGATTTGATCGGGTTAATCTAGGTTCGGTTTGTATAGTTATAAACTTGAGCCATTTAATCCTTCTAACCATCTTGAATGAAGTTCATAGAGTAGAATCAGTAAATTATAATTTGTTCTACGGAGATGAATTCAATGCATTCTACCATCTTCACTCCCCTTTTCGCCCATTGGGATTTTTAGGTTTGTTGGTAACTCTCCTTGGTCTGTGATGGGGACAGGGCCCTGTCTGCAGGCCCTACACGATTTCGACAGCATTGAATTCATATTTTCGAAAAAAAATATTTATTTTATTTCAAAATTATTATTTTAATCCGAAAATACCTTATATCGAAGTGATTAAATATGGTAAATTTTAGAGATATCATCTAGTTAAGATTTAGGGTAGTTTTAGATCTTTTATATTTTGAAAAGCATTATCTTTTTATTTTTGATAGTTATCTATGGTTTCTTGGAGACCAAGTAATGTAAGTCTACATATTGGCCTCCGTTTGATGAATGAATCGTACTTATGAATAATGAAAAAAATATTACAGCTTGTGGGCTTTGTTAGGGTTTCCTGGATTGGAATCCATCAGGGGTGGATTGCCCGAATCCGGTGGACTCCGAATCTTCTCCCTCCTCTCCTTTCCTCCCCACTCTCTCAAAAACCCTAATTACATGATCGCTTCCTATCGACGACGGCTTCCCTTTGTGTCCCTCATCAGTTTGGTATCAGAGCGGGCTCTTAACGGTTCCTACCCGTTGAGCGATCTGCCGGAATTGTCGTTGTTGCCGGCAACCTAACACAACATCGTCATCACTGTCGACTCCCCGATCCGCCACCCGCAGGCTCCAATCCGCCCGCCAGCCCCTTCCCGGACAGGCCCGACACCGTCCGACCTTCCTACAACCCCGACCGGCCACCCTATGCGCCTTTTGGTTTCCCCAGTCGGCAGCCGCCTCTCCTCATCACCTCTGATTGTGGCCCAACATTGCCGGTAAAGATATGTTGCTACAGATCTGGAAAAAAACAAAAAAAAGGGAGGAATGAACAAATTTGTTGGCAGAGGAAAGAAAAGGAAAGAGAGAAAGAAAGAAGGAAAAGGAAAGAAGAGAAAAAAAAGGAAAGGTTTCTTATCTTATTACTATTGCTGTTGTTGCCATTATCTTTGTTAGCCGTCCCATTTTCCTACCCTTTTCTCGCCTTGTTACATAACAAAGAAGAAAAAAAAAAACTAAACCCATCAATTTTAGCCCATTCCTTTTAAACCCTAGCTTATCACCATCACTATCCGATCCTAATCAAAAGGCCATTAGCTCTCAGCCTTTCCATTGGGTTACCTTCAGCCACAGCCAACCTTGATGCTTTGTGTTATATCCAACATGCAAATTCGGATTTGACCCGAATAGGTGGATCAAACCCAACAAGTTTCAACATACCATATCTTCTGATCCGTTCATCAGATTAGATCAGACCAAATACCAAAGTTGCATGATTTTCCGAACCCGATCCACTCGTGCTCTTCATGTCTCTGTCTAGTCATCACAGTACTACAGAATTACGACTCTACCCCTGATCGTCATGTACCATCAGACCACCATCTATGCACAACTCTTTGATTAGGTGGATACTTCTGGTCTTACCTTATACTCATCTACATTTACGGAGATTTTGTACATTGGTCGTATCAGAGGTTGAGCTCGGGGATTGGCACTACCAGTTGAACCATTCGTCCAATGGTTATTGCACCAAGGAAGCTCAATTGAAGAGCGACTCGATGCTGTGATGCAACTGATGAATGATATTGAGCAAGAAGCTATGGTCCGACAGCGACACAGAGCCCGTGCTTTAGTTGTGTCTCGTGCACCGACGATTCCTTTAGTGCCTCCACCACCAGATGAGTCTTCTCCAGAGCCTGCTGTTGAGCGTCCGACATCACCAGCAGCCCCACCAGCACTTGCACCTCCAGTGGAACCCTTACTTCCAGTAGTTGATCTCGGTGTGCATGCCCTTCAGCCCATTGATTTTTTTGGAGTAGAGTAACCGTTAGCAGGGGATGTCTTCGTCTGATGGCAACATCACTTTTGCATGGGACCCAGGAGATGACTACTGTGTTGCGCAACCACACCAGCTAGGCCTCCATATCAGTTGCAGATTTCGAGCCGATCCTTTGGCGGTCCTGCCGTCCTGGTGATGCGAGCTTCGCACCGCCCCCTGCTATGGCTCCACAGAACTCGTGGACGAGTTCTTTCTGACTTGGGTTGAATGATGGGGACAGGACTTTGCCTACAGGCCCTGTACGATTTCCACAGCCCGATACGCTCTCGAGGCTTATCTAAAATAAATTTCAGATTTAATAATTCCTAAAATTATATTTTTGAAATAAAATATTAAGTTTAGAATAAAATAATTATTTTATTCTGAAATGATTAGTTTAATTCGAAAATATCTTATTTTCGGAATTATTAAATATGATAAATTTTAGAGATATCATTTAGTTAATGTTTAGGGTAGATTTAGATTTTTTTTTTATAGAAAGCATTATCTTTTTATTTTTTGTAGTTCTCTTATGGTTTCTTGGAGACCAAGTAATGTAAGCCTACTTATAGGCCTTCGTTTGATGGATGAATCGTGCTTATGATTTATGAAAAAATATGACGACTTGCGGGCTTCGTTAGGGTTTTCTGGATTGGAATCCATCAGGGGTGGATTCCCCGAATCCGGTGGACTCCGGATCTTCCCCCTCATCTCCTCTCCTCTTCTCCCCATTATCTCTCAAAAACCCTAATTGCGTGATCGTGTCCCATCGATGACGGCTTCCCTTTGCGTCCCTCATCAGTCTGCTTTTCGAATCCAATCTTAGAGGGTTGATGTTGAGTGGACTGCCAATAAAAAAATTATTGTTTTCACCTACACTCAATCCTATCTTGATGGGATGAAACTTGGATAATGATGATGATGATTTAGAGAGAGAGAGAGAGAGAGAGAGAGAGATAGAGAGAGAGAGAGAGAGAGAGAGAGAGAGAGAGAGAGAGAGACTTCTCTCCCTTACAGAAGAGGAATCTTGTCGTCTCAAGCCAGTGGTACACACGCTCACGTGGGAGAGAACCACAAGATTCCTTGTGTTGGAAGGAAACCATGGATTCTTTCATGTTACTTCCTTTTCAAGTATAGTGGGTCATGCCTCTTTAGGAGTTCTCCTTAAAGTTGGCCCTCCTATGTGCTGGAAGTCTCGAACCAATGTAAGGTAATTGTTAAAAGGAAAAAATAGAAATAGGCGACGAAGGAAGAGGTAGAAGTCCTTCCCTCTTTTGGAACAAGTTGTATTCTTATTGTTTTAATGTTTCTATGACATGTACGCCAAGAAGGCTAAACCATAACCATAAAGATTGAGCCTTCCTATCTAGGTTGTGGTATGCAACTTATAATCCCTAACATTAGCAATCATCAAGTTAGGATTAATTTTATAGTTTGTGTTGGTTTTTAAGAGATGGCTTTCAACCTATCATCAACCCTCGGCCTTTTATCTGAGCTTGTACTCCAAGAAGGCTAAGACTACAAGGGTATGTTCTTTTGCATGGACATTGAAGCCCAAGGGAATATGTTTTCCTGGACATGAGATTTCTAAGAAAACAGATGGCCAGGACTCCAGGACATCATTATTCGTGATTCTTTTGCTTCAAGAAAGTATTGTACTTTTTTTTTCTTCCTCTGAAAAATTGTTTTCCGTTCTTTTGCATTGGGGACATTTTCGCCTACAAATCTGTATTTTTGTTTGCCCTAAGTATATCTTATTCCAATCATACTTACCACTAATTCAAACATACTTAACCAAATTAAACATACATGTTAAACATAATTGGCAAGTCATAAACATAATTAGGATGTTTCAAACACAAATTAATAAGTCCTAAAACATATTGAGTTAGTCTTCAAACCAACATAAATTATGGTCAAATCTCACAAAGGTGCATTAGAAGCCGCGCCTTCCTCATTTCTTTCAGCAACACGAAGAATAATTTCGCTTTCTTGCTGTTCGACAAGAGATACTCCATGGAATCAGGGATCAACCTCTGATCAAATTCTTCCATCTTCATAACTTCTCTAGAAGCATCAAGATTTAATTAAAAAAAACAATTTCTTTTTTTTTGTGACTCTACTCAAACCAACCCCATTTAGACTCTCTTGTTCCTCTTCTCTGTCTTGTTTTCTATAGGATTATTGTTGGTTTATTGGTGATTTGGATTCGGGGATTATGATGTGTGGGTCATTATTGTGGTCATTTAATGTTTTTTTTTGGTGACTCTACTCAAATTAAATTCGGTTAGTAGTCTTTTTGTCGGTTATTATTGTCATTGCGTTTTTATACTTATCAGACACAATTTTCCTTTTAAAATAAATTTTCAGTGGGTAAAAGACTTTGCTTGTCACTATCCTGCCTTGGGTTATGTGTTGTTATTGTTGTTGGGGTGGGGGGGTTGTTCATGGTTATTATTTTGTTTGTCTTCAAACATGTTAAATTCATTCCCCCCTGAATCTGAGCTTCATATCAAAGGGTGCAGTTTATTACTCTTGTTTTTGTTGTTTTTTCAACTTATAGACTTTAGGTGTTTATTCTATTTGATTATCATCGATTTTCTGATACTTCTGTTACCATTCTTGCAAATCTTAATCTTGTTGATGTCGAAAGCATGTGTTTTTTTTTCTTTTTCTTCTTTTTGCTGTTTACTCATATGCGTCTATTCTTCATGGTTTTATCATTATAATACTTAACAATTCATTAATATCTTCTTTGTGCATCCCTGCATATTTAACATTTCTGCATTCTTAATATATGAAACGGACTGATCTTGACGAGAGGCTTGCGGCTGACATTAGCTATCATCAAATATCAATATTTTACTATTGCCTGTGAGATAATTTTACCAGCATTTATATTTTGGGGAACATTCTGAGTTTTGAAAGGTTTCTCCATGTGGGCAATTTATAAGACTCATTATTGTTATTGCAGGTCCGACAATATTATTCTTTCAAGAAAATGCTGGTAGTATCCTGACATTATGCTTCTCTACGGCCTAAGGAGCTCAGCTTACTACTAGGGTTTGGTTTGTCATCTGTATCTTCATTCCCTTGGTGACCTTTACCATTATTCTTTAGATATTGCCCATCGTCTTGAACTTGTTCAAATAATGCTGCAGAAACTGCAATGCAATGTTTTTATGCTATCGTATAGAGGGTATGTTTCTGCCACAAGATTTCACTAGTTTTTTGTCACTGCTATTCGAGATTTTGGAAGTTCACACTTCTCCTGTCTTTATAACTGTATCATGCAAATTTGTTGATACTGCAATATCTGCATTCACAAAATAGGTATGGGGCAAGTGAGGGTTATCCATCTCAGCATGGCATTATAAAGGATGCTCAGGTTTGCTGAATGCGATGTACTTCGTTTTCCCCCACTTGCAATTATCTTGCCCGTGTTCGTTTAATTTCGTATTGGTTTGTTTCTCCCTTTGACTAGGCAGCATTGGATCATCTCACTCAGAGAAATGATATTGACACATCTAGGATAATTGTTTTCGGAAGATCTCTAGGAGGGGCAGTTGGATCTGTGCTTGCAAGAAACAATCCTGATAAGGTACATCTTTACAGCAGAAATCAATCGCCATTCAAGGAAAAATTAACACTAGAAGAACGGACTGTGAATCAAACATTTCTCGTGCAGAAACTAGTAATAATCGACTTGAAACTCAAATTCTGTCAAACCTGGGCAGCCATTAGTCTGAGGATTTGCAACTTGATAAATCTAAGCAACATGGAGGTCTAACCATGGCAACAACTTTGATCTCTGGACAGCTAGATAGATGTGAAATACAAAATAAAGGAGAGGAATACTAGTATCAGTTCTGTCGATTTCTATTTAATTGTGAACTTTTAAAATTAAAGATGCCGTAAATTGCAGCTCATAAACCCAAGCAATTTATAGTGGTTTACACATACAACATAATATGCAGGGATCAGATATGGTCATGTAAATCAAGTAGAAACATCAGTCAGATCAATTTTAGTTTTATGCTTAGTAGGTAGAAGAATATAGAGGAAAAAGGAGTGTAAAATATAAGGGAGAGGAAGAGGATAAAAAACTTGCAGTCTAATTTATCCTCTCAAAATCTGTTCCTTTTGCAACCGGTGACCTGTTAAAGAACAAATAAAAAGGACTAATTACTAGCACCCACGGATAGATAGCAAGGAGAAAAGAATGGCATGGGAATTGTTTCCCCCTAGGAAAATTGTACTCCATGTCTCTAACAGATCCTAGATCCGGTCATCGTTAGCCAAGATCCATCAATAAACCCTGTTTCAGCCTTCCCGATCCTAGAAATTCTGCTACAGAATTTTCAATCCTGCAAGCACATTTTTTCAAATTTCTTCAGAAAGCCTTGTTTGATCGCAAAACCAAAACCATTTGAGATACACATACCCCTTGATAATCAACTTCTTCCTGCCAACTTCTATCTCATGTTTGACCACATTCGTATTGTAATTTAAGATTTATATCAGATCTGGTTGAAGTTTACCAATTCTGAAGTTGTCCCAAATCATATTGGAACGCTAAATCAACCGAAGTCCTTTCCTCTCCTACAACAAAGGGTATTCCTCTCCACAAAAGGGCACCTTGCAAATTTTAATGTCTCCCTGATTACCATCTTGATTGCCATTGCCAACCTCAGCCTCAATCCAAACATAGATTTTCATCTTGATCCACAGTCCCATTCTGGATCCTGATGAGCATCTTTAACTCGATCCTCATGATGACGTCAATCTCGGTCATCTTGAACTTGATCGTGCACATAATCTGAATTCCCCAACACATCTCAATCGATGGTTTTATTTGATTATTTCTTGATCTTAATTTGACTTAGACAGCCATTGACTTAAAATACTGATTTCTATTGAAATATTGAAAAACGAACTTGATCTCCCCATGATTGTGTGTCAGCTAGAAACTCAGAGGGGAGTAAACCATTTAAGTGCTTAACCTAGACCACTGAATAGTGTGGAATGGAACGTCCAAAACACTAGTGAAAACCTCGTGCCCGGGAACACGCAAAAACTTTCGAGAGCGTTGCAAAACATTTCGAGGTCGACCATAATATTTCAAGAGAATATTTGGAGAAAGGTGATAGTCTTCTTTCTCCCTCACTCTCTCCCCCTAGTCTTTGCTCTCTCTCTCTCTCTCTCTCTCTCTCTCTCCACCTTTTGTTGTCTACCGTCGTCATCCACAACCCGCCGTCGCCGTCTGTTACATATTGCATGACCGTCGTCGCCATCAATCATCGTTGGTTGTCGCGGTCTCCCCTTGCCATTCGCCATCGTTTCCCGCCATTATTGTCCACTAAGTCGATGCGGCCTGTCGCCTGCCATCGCATTGTTTCTTGTCTTTGCAGACACCTACCTTTAGCCATCCATTGACACCAACGTTTGTCACTGCTCGCCGTTGTTATCCACCCAGGTTGGACATCGTATGTCACCCACCTTTTGTTGCCCCCTGTCATGGGCATCATCACTTATAGCTCATGGTCCCCATCCAACATAGTTGGTCGTCTGCAGTCACCCGTCGTCGTTTGCCCTCGCGCACACGTCTCCACCCAACAAATTAAGCAACCCTCGTACACATGTCTCCACCCAACAAATTAAGCAATCCTCTCTCTCTCACACACATACACACACACACAGTAGGATGTGCTCGCTATATCCCTTTGAAGCATTAGGAATAAAGAAGATGGTTCAAATTATGCATAAAAGAATCAATATTCTTAAAATAATACATGTTTTACTTGTAGAAAGTTCTAAAAATACAAAGAAAAATAATAAAATTATGATTATCTATTAGTTAATAGAAATGCTGAGAATTACCTCAAATGTGCCTAGGTTACGTGTTGTTGCATCTGGCAACTAATGAAACTCATTGTCTTTCAAAATGAATCCATCAATAGATGAATTTCAATAAAAAACATAATCTTAAAAGTTTTTCAAATATTGAAAATTTTAAAACTCTGGATTAAAAAAGAAGATCGATAGGTTGATTAAACAATTGCACCCATAACTTGTATTTCTCATCATTGGTCACATACTTTCTAGTTTCATAAAATAATACAATTAAGATCCCCACGATCCTAAATAGGCTTTCAAGGAAGTTCAACATGATGCGGATGAAGGTGAAGGAGAGGAAGTAGAAGTTAATTTTAAGTTTCATTATAAAGATTTATTTATTTATGTACATATCTGATACAATAATTTTTTTACACTTTAGCTATTGAACAGGATAGTACACCAAAGGTAGAGGTTGAGGATATTCATGAAGCTAGTGAATATGACGTTGATCAACCATTGAATGTTTCAATCTATTTAGATGATGTTGATGTTACCATGACAATGTTGATTACGGATTCGAGGACGATACCATTGGCGTTGATGGTGTTCTCTGACTTCAATAATGATGATGGCACTGTTGACGAATGACAATTTTTTCTTATTCCATTTTTTCTCTCTTTGTAACATTAGTTCTGAGTATGGAATTGATTTGTTAGTTATGTCAAATGTAATGTTTTTGAAGGGGTAAGAACACTGTAGTTTCATCTTGTTAAATTCATGTCTAGGTTAGTTTGGTGTTTCCTAATTTTGGAACTTATTATAAGTGGTTAACAGAGATGCAAGATTGCAAACCTTGAATTTATTATAAGTGGATATTAGAGATGCAATGAAGTAAACCTTGATCTTCTTGCACATATTTTGCAACTTATAAATTACACTTGTAAGCAAGGGCTCTATCTTTTTGAACTACATCTCTCATATTAGTTAAATTGACTATATTTCTCTGTTATTTTCTTATTTTTTAATAAATGTTTTCTTGACATGTATCTAAGTTATAATTTAACAAGTAGAAACTTATGATCCTCGATCTGATTTGAATCAACCCCCCACCGATCTGTGGTGGGATCCTGATGCAGGCGCCGATAAGGTGCACTACAATCTTAAACCCTTTTAGGGTTCCCTTTGGTCAATAACTAGAATTTAGTGATCAATATAGCACTGTATAACTCAAAAGGACAACAAATATAAGTTATCTCGCGCAGGACTAAAAGTCTACGCAATCAACATAAAGCAGGTTTCAGATTGAACAATAAAGAATGCAATATTATCACAAAACTAATTTCAGCAAATAATAGATTCAATCGCAGCAATAGATATGGAAATTTAACAATAGGTTTGCATCAGATTTTTCACTAAAAATAGGTTAGATATGCTTGCTAGGGTTACCGACAGACTATAGATAGCAAAACTAATGAATAGGCATATGTTAGGGCTTCAACTAGCGATGGAAAAGGGGTGATTACGGCTGCGATGCGGAGCGGAGGCTATGGAAACAAAAGAAAAACGATGCGGATGCGATGGGAAAATAAGGTAAATGATAGATACTGCCTGGGGTTTTCCGCCGTGGGTCGATTGCAAGGATGTGCCGATGATCCCGCACACGGAGCAAGGCCGGACGTCGGGAGAAGCCGGAACCTTCGGAAAAACAACACCGAGGCCTTCACGAGGCGAAGTCGCGGATGCGGCCAGGGTCGGGGACACAAGTCTCTCCCGGAAGCTCTCACGAAGAGGCACGAATTTCAGCAATGATCAAAAACTGAAATTTTCTTCTATCTTCCCCCTTTTGTAGAACTAGGATTTCTTTTTGGATGGCCAAGATCAAAGGGAAATAAGGGGGAATGGTGGGGATGCAATGGGCCAAGAAAGGAAAGGAAAAGAGAGAGAAATAAGGGGAAGAAGAGAGAGAGAAGAGAGGGGACGGAAGAGGGGGCGGATTGGCTCGGTTTCCGCACGGGCAAGGGACGGACAAACCCTAATTGAAGCCCACATAGCCCTAATTGAAGCCCAATTGATGCCACATCATCAAATTTAAGTTATTTTGTTATCTAACCGTCAGTTTTGAGGCATAATCTCGTCCGTCGGTACCCCGCAAACACACACCCATAATTTATTAATAACATGCAGAAAACTCACCCGAGAAGACCCAGATTTAATCCAAAAAGCCCTCGGATGAGATCATGGACATCCCCCATGAATTAGGCAAGAACATAACTAATACTAAGTGCAGAAATTAGGCCAAAAACATAGAAAATGGGCCAAAAACTGAAATAAACGGCTACAAGTCCTTATATGGATAATGTCTTCCATGCATAAAATAAAACGACAGAAATAAAACTCTCTGGCGACGAACTGAAGATGCGGCGATGATCTGATGGTGCTGATCAGGCCTGCATCAATCGCTTCCGCTGCGAAAAACTCGTCCTCGAGTTTACGCCGGAAGACATCGCCAGTAGCAGGACAGAGACCACCACCATGGGATCGTCGCTGTCACGCCCCAAATTTTGGACTAAGAAGAGAGGGTCCAAAACTTGGAGGTGAAGAAAAGTAAATAGAAACAACAAGGTATTTCAACTAATAAAAAAAATAGCAAAACTCCTTTAAAACAAAAGTCCACTATCTCAAAGTTTAATTACATCAATTGCCTACCATATTCCACTACATCCAAGACGAGAGTAACTGCCACTGAGTTTAAAGAATGAATGAAACATCCAATTGACAATTCAAACCTCACTAACTCCTGAGCTTGCTATTGCTCCTACTAGTACTGGAACTGCAACTGCACTCCTAACAATCCACCAACGAGAGAAACCTGGGGGAGCGAAAAACAAACCAAACAAACTCCCCCTGAGTTTAAAAACTCAGTGGTCCTAACAAAACCGAGTCGAAATAGAAGAACACATATATTGAAATATAATTCTACAGAAGTTAGGACAATAAAGCAGAATTGAAAACATAATTAGAGTAAACAAATAAAAGAATTACAATTATCATAACTCTATATTAAGTGAACTATTCTATTGTGTCCAGTAATTCCATGCTTTACGTTCAGTATCCTAACCGACAATTCCCTCATGAGGCGTCCCATTCCACTTCATGAGAGAATCCGTTTTCTAGGTCGTGCATTGTGGTGCAAAGCCCTAGGCTAAGGAGAAGAAAAGAAAGAAAAGGAAGGAGGGGGGAAACAAATGTGAACCCTAAGTTTGAGCTAGGCTCCCGACTTGGTGGCGTTACTATTGGGTTCCTTTTTCGCAACAGGGGAACCACTCCGTTCCTTATGCTCGGGATACAGCCTCGAGACATACTACCCTAGTGGCCAAAAAGGGGACTTGGTCTTTCACCACGGGGCACTCACACCCAACTTGCTTTCTATGGGGTCTAAACCCCAGGATTAGGCCACTCCACCTCAGTTTCCCTGCAGGAAACAACCCGTGCCCTAACCCCGTGATCCTCCCTACTCATTTCGGTCTGTGCACAGCTAGGGGTTCACTTACCTACGATGTGCACGCGGATCTATACCGAGAGCCAGTCGGGCAACTAGGTTGCCACGACGCCAAGACATTTCAGAAGTTAATACAAACCCCATAAAATCACATAAATCACATGTTCTTCTAATCGACCAGTCTCTAAACAATTTATATTTTAAATAAATAGAACAAAAGGATAGTATCTATCAACTTGACAAATCAAAAGGTATATGCCCATGATTTATAACTAAGCATGCAACGTATCAAGAGAATAATTTATTTTTAATTAAAATATCTACATGCAGTACGACTAACCTGTTGGAGCGTGTCTATTGACTGCAAGTCATTTCGCTCCTAATCTGGGAACTGTCTGAAGAAAACAAGGATTTGTATAAGAAACTAATGCTAAGGTGTTTGGATTCAAAATCGAACCGGTTTTGGTTCAGCTTGGATTGGGTTCAGTTCACGCAGGGTCGGGTTCATGGGACAAGTTCAGGGTTTGGGTTGGACTTAGATCTGATACAAGGTGAATCAGACCTAGCCTAGATGGCCTTGGAGGGCTGTTTGCTCGTACTAAAAACCAAGGGTGCGAAGTTGAAATGGGCAAAATAATAATGAAGGTTGGTTGTGCTTGCTGAAAATAAAACTTGGGTGGAAGGGTATAGTTAACAAAGGTTTGTAAACATTGAGGGTTGCAAATTTAACAAAGAGGGGTGTCTCTATTCTTGGTTCACTAGTCAATTAACAATACCCTGTGTTTTCCCATCTTCTCTCCACAGAATAGGTGAAAACGGTGTGGGTCTTGCGACCCCGCTGGACCCGAGGGGTGAGGCCCCATTTGGTAACCGGAACGGAGACCGGACAGCCGACTAGGGGCGCCCGAACTACTGCCTCTAGGGCTGGTCGCCGAAACCCGACCACACGATTTGTTCTTGGAGCATAGCCAATGGTCTTGGGGGTAGTGGTGCATGTGCGATGGCCACCACCGGTGGTGTAGATGTGTTGAGGAGGAGGCAAAGGAGGAGGTAAAGGTGGAACCTACCTCGATGGGAAGAATGGACTGCCGGCCGGGTTGACGATGCCGAAGACGATAGCCGATGGGTACTTATGTCGAACCGGGCCAAACTATTCCCCACTCTCTCTCTCTAGATCTCTCTCTCTCTCTCTCTCTCTCTCTCTCTAACCAATGGGGTTTGGGGCGGCATGAAGGAAGAGATGAGAGGATATAAAAAGGTGCTGTTTCAAAACCTAATTGGACATCAACTCACTAGACCCATCCGATCAAGATCATGCGGTCCATACATTAAACAAGGTCACACCAAGAAGCTCTAGGCTAACAGGGTTTAGATCCAAATCAAACCGATCGTTCGGATCCAAATCACTAGCCGCATGCAAAACTTCGAAAAAACATAACTCTCAAACCACTAGTCCAAAAATCGCCCAAAAATAGGCGTTGGAATCGGGACGATGACACGTACACTAACTCTATAAAATTTAGAGGTATTATAAAAACTAATTATCTATAGAAATTAAGAGGAACCTGTTGGTGCTCCGCGGTTCAACCACACCTGAGTTCCTACCCGCAGCTCGCATCAATGCATGCGGATGGACCTCTCTTAGAACATACGGAGATGGTCAAAATAATCATATATGATGACACAATCATCGGGGGATTTCTCTAGGATATAAGTTTCTATTGAAACTGACAAAGAACACAATTACCATCCACAATAAAAATGGAAGAAGAAATACCCTTTTACGATTCCATAATTATCCAGGATATTACAACCTACCCCCCTTAAAAGAATTTCGTCCCGAAATTACACAACTAACTATCCACCTCAGTTGCACACCCAAGAGCAATTATTCAAGATTATCGCCTTAGGCGACTCTATTCTGGGCAGGTCCACACTAACAGTTGGCAACCCTTTTTCCTTTAGGGATGGCTCAACCAAACGCTAGGTAGCCCACTCCTAGGTAGAGCCCTTACCTAGACTCAAGTAACTCCAAGCATCATGAAAAAAAATGCCACATGCTCGTACCTTAAGGACTATCTACTAATCTTAATTTGTGCTAGAATCAACAACCACACTGCCTTCTGGCCGGTGCGCCAATTGTCAAAGTTCCTTACTCATACAATATCAAACCTAAGAACAATGTTCTAATCCAAAAAGGGAGGAAATGAACGCTAAGGTTCAGAAGTAATCTCACTAATACGGCAAAATATCTAAGTCGTACATCCTAGAGTCTTCGATCACAATTTCTCCACTTATACGAAAACCTACTTTCTAATAAAAAAAACTATGACTTTTATATGGCAGAACACAAAATTAAGTCTAGTTGCATAGTAACCCAATCAGAAAAATATCACTAAGTTATCGTAGTCGACGAACGAAACTTAGTGACCAGTCCTGAACTCAACCTAGCACAATCAATGTTCTCATGTAACGGTGGCTACTTTCCTCCACCTGGCTTAGAGGCGTCCCTCTTTTCCAGGCTTGCCCGAGAGGCGTCCCAATCGGCGGAGCGGTTACCATAGCTTCAAGAGGAACATTGAACCAAGATACTATCATGGATTCTACCCCCTTAAGGGAATCCTAGAAACACAGGCTAGGTCTCTAGTACAAAAGGTCAACGAAAATCAACATCCACTTCCAGAAGAGTAAACCTACTATTAGGTTAAACAAATTATCTAAAGACGCGACCTTACCAGACGAGTCAAAAAAAACATCTATCTTCAAGCAATCATGAGTCTAACTATGATCAACTTCTTGTCTTAATTAACAAATTACCACTCGCAAAATCAGGAAGGCTCTATTATGACACTCGAAGGCTCATATATGATGACTCCAACCCTACACTTCTGCCTAAGTATCCAAATATCACTCCTGAAACGTATTCCTCAAGAGCACATACACTGAAAGAAAATCTTATACTTGGACTAAGTGTGCGAAAAATCCAAAGACCTCAATATTACTTTTGAATCCACACAACTCTTATATACCAACTCCCCATAGGGCATAAGAAGGCAAAAATAAACTCCCTAGGATAATTTCACAACTCAAAACAACATAAAGCAAAGCAAAACCAAATGGATCCATCCAAGATAACAGCAGACAAATGAAGATAATAAAAAAAAATCAAACAATCCCAGAAAGCCAAGAATCAACAGAATCATCTACAAGAAACAGGAATGAACATAAGTGATTAAAACCAATACAAACAAAACTAAGAATAACTGAAATGAATCGAAGGAGATCAAAACTATAAAACATAGGGGAATTCAAACCAAGGCAATTCAAGAACGAACGACAAAGTCATAAGGAAGCTCAAAAACTATGAATAACTAGAACTGGACCAAAATACACTAAAATAAACTGAAACTATCAGACAACAAAAAAAAATGAAATCAAATCAGGAAGAGGCTAACCATCTGTGGAAAAAAAATCGGAACCAACACCACGAGGGTTGGGCTGCTAAAGAGAAAAATAAAAAAAAACTAATAACTAATTTAGAATTAACAAAGTCAAGCTGCGAAACAACCCCAGAGCAAGCTAAGAAAGACAACAAGGGAGTTGGAAGGCCAAGACCAAATATGAGGCAATCGGGATCACTAGACTATTGAATAGAACAAAATCAATAGTTATCCACTATAACATTACTAACTAAAGAAAAAAAAGAACCCTAAAAATATTTTGTGCAATGGCAGAAGTGATCTCCAAAAACCTGGACAACCCAAAATAGATCAGAACTAACGGCAAGAATAAAAATGACCAAACAACGTATAAGGTAACTGCTAAGAAATAAGAGAGCCGGGTATGGATAAATGCACCTAAAAACTGACAATAGTATCAAATTATATCGAGGATTGACAAAGATATGTTAATTGGTAACAATACTCAACTGGTCAACGAGATGATCGAAAGATAAGATGCTAACCTACGGAACTCTCCAAAAGAAGATACTAGAGCACCACCCAAGAATTATCCTACAGTCAAAATTTGTTATCTCAACCCACGACGAGTTGAAAACCCATAAACCTTACATACATAGGAAAGTTGCTAACCAAAACCATAAATCTAGGACACAAGTGTAAAAAGAGAAAGTACTAATCGAAAGCTGAAAGGATATTGAAAGGCATATTTGGTAACTTGAACCGAGAACTGATGATCAAAAGAAATGAAAAGCAAAACGAAGGCATAACGTGTTCCACGATAGAAATCCATACTAGAGTATTAGGTCAAGATTATCCTATAATCAAAAGTCCTCTTCAAATTCTAATAATCCACATAAGATAATTAGAGAAAAACCTAGCTTATATCTATGATCAATAGTTGATGCTAATTGATACTAATATCTGAGAAAAATTATAGATGAAAATCACAAGATGCATCAAGATATCAAGAAAAATCTAAGAATTCGCATAAACAAGCATTTCATGATATGATAACCTAAAACCACACATTCAACTATCTTGAAACCAATCACTCGAATCGCTCCCATATGTAGGGAGAAAGACTTGGAAACACTCGAATAATTACCACCATTGATACAACTCATAATATCCGAGAATATATAAAATATGAGCGAGATGGGTACATCAACCAAAGCCATACAAGAATAAAGAGATATCTAATATCTAATTATGCTCAATAAAAATCTCATATTAGGAAATCTATGTATCAAGTAAAGGACATATAAAGACACATACTAGCAACATAAATCTAAATATTATGACACTGGCCTATAAACATTTCTCCATGCTCTGAAAAGGGAGAAATAGAACCTATGACAGACTACTAAACCTGAGATTAGAACCTGAAGGGCCACGAACCATGTGCAATACAACCCACCTATTGGAAAACCACTCTAAGATCTAAACTTTAACAACTACAATACAAACCCCTAGAATCATATCCCTAAGCTCTGATACCAAGTTGTCACGCCCCAAATTTTGGACTAAGAAGAGAGGGTCCAAAACTTGGAGGTGAAGAAAAGTAAATAGAAACAACAAGGTATTTCAACTAATAAAAAAAATAGCAAAACTCCTTTAAAACAAAAGTCCACTATCTCAAAGTTTAATTACATCAATTGCCTACCATATTCCACTACATCCAAGACGAGAGTAACTGCCACTGAGTTTAAAGAATGAATGAAACATCCAATTGACAATTCAAACCTCACTAACTCCTGAGCTTGCTATTGCTCCTACTAGTACTGGAACTGCAACTGCACTCCTAACAATCCACCAACGAGAGAAACCTGGGGGAGCGAAAAACAAACCAAACAAACTCCCCCTGAGTTTAAAAACTCAGTGGTCCTAACAAAACCGAGTCGAAATAGAAGAACACATATATTGAAATATAATTCTACAGAAGTTAGGACAATAAAGCAGAATTGAAAACATAATTAGAGTAAACAAATAAAAGAATTACAATTATCATAACTCTATATTAAGTGAACTATTCTATTGTGTCCAGTAATTCCATGCTTTACGTTCAGTATCCTAACCGACAATTCCCTCATGAGGCGTCCCATTCCACTTCATGAGAGAATCCGTTTTCTAGGTCGTGCATTGTGGTGCAAAGCCCTAGGCTAAGGAGAAGAAAAGAAAGAAAAGGAAGGAGGGGGGAAACAAATGTGAACCCCAAGTTTGAGCTAGGCTCCCGACTTGGTGGCGTTACTATTGGGTTCCTTTTTCGCAACAGGGGAACCACTCCGTTCCTTATGCTCGGGATACAGCCTCGAGACATACTACCCTAGTGGCCAAAAAGGGGACTTGGTCTTTCACCACGGGGCACTCACACCCAACTTGCTTTCTATGGGGTCTAAACCCCAGGATTAGGCCACTCCACCTCAGTTTCCCTGCAGGAAACAACCCGTGCCCTAACCCCGTGATCCTCCCTACTCATTTCGGTCTGTGCACAGCTAGGGGTTCACTTACCTACGATGTGCACGCGGATCTATACCGAGAGCCAGTCGGGCAACTAGGTTGCCACGACGCCAAGACATTTCAGAAGTTAATACAAACCCCATAAAATCACATAAATCACATGTTCTTCTAATCGACCAGTCTCTAAACAATTTATATTTTAAATAAATAGAACAAAAGGATAGTATCTATCAACTTGACAAATCAAAAGGTATATGCCCATGATTTATAACTAAGCATGCAACGTATCAAGAGAATAATTTATTTTTAATTAAAATATCTACATGCAGTACGACTAACCTGTTGGAGCGTGTCTATTGACTGCAAGTCATTTCGCTCCTAATCTGGGAACTGTCTGAAGAAAACAAGGATTTGTATAAGAAACTAATGCTAAGGTGTTTGGATTCAAAATCGAACCGGTTTTGGTTCAGCTTGGATTGGGTTCAGTTCACGCAGGGTCGGGTTCATGGGACAAGTTCAGGGTTTGGGTTGGACTTAGATCTGATACAAGGTGAATCAGACCTAGCCTAGATGGCCTTGGAGGGCTGTTTGCTCGTACTAAAAACCAAGGGTGCGAAGTTGAAATGGGCAAAATAATAATGAAGGTTGGTTGTGCTTGCTGAAAATAAAACTTGGGTGGAAGGGTATAGTTAACAAAGGTTTGTAAACATTGAGGGTTGCAAATTTAACAAAGAGGGGTGTCTCTATTCTTGGTTCACTAGTCAATTAACAATACCCTGTGTTTTCCCATCTTCTCTCCACAGAATAGGTGAAAACGGTGTGGGTCTTGCGACCCCGCTGGACCCGAGGGGTGAGGCCCCATTTGGTAACCGGAACGGAGACCGGACAGCCGACTAGGGGCGCCCGAACTACTGCCTCTAGGGCTGGTCGCCGAAACCCGACCACACGATTTGTTCTTGGAGCATAGCCAATGGTCTTGGGGGTAGTGGTGCATGTGCGATGGCCACCACCGGTGGTGTAGATGTGTTGAGGAGGAGGCAAAGGAGGAGGTAAAGGTGGAACCTACCTCGATGGGAAGAATGGACTGCCGGCCGGGTTGACGATGCCGAAGACGATAGCCGATGGGTACTTATGTCGAACCGGGCCAAACTATTCCCCACTCTCTCTCTCTAGATCTCTCTCTCTCTCTCTCTCTCTCTCTCTAACCAATGGGGTTTGGGGCGGCATGAAGGAAGAGATGAGAGGATATAAAAAGGTGCTGTTTCAAAACCTAATTGGACATCAACTCACTAGACCCATCCGATCAAGATCATGCGGTCCATACATTAAACAAGGTCACACCAAGAAGCTCTAGGCTAACAGGGTTTAGATCCAAATCAAACCGATCGTTCGGATCCAAATCACTAGTCGCATGCAAAACTTCGAAAAAACATAACTCTCAAACCACTAGTCCAAAAATCGCCCAAAAATAGGCGTTGGAATCGGGACGATGACACGTACACTAACTCTATAAAATTTAGAGGTATTATAAAAACTAATTATCTATAGAAATTAAGAGGAACCTGTTGGTGCTCCGCGGTTCAACCACACCTGAGTTCCTACCCGCAGCTCGCATCAATGCATGCGGATGGACCTCTCTTAGAACATACGGAGATGGTCAAAATAATCATATATGATGACACAATCATCGGGGGATTTCTCTAGGATATAAGTTTCTATTGAAACTGACAAAGAACACAATTACCATCCACAATAAAAATGGAAGAAGAAATACCCTTTTACGATTCCATAATTATCCAGGATATTACAGTCGCTGTGCCTGGATCTGATGATGAATTCCCAACAAGTGATGTCTCGGGCAGTAAACAACCTCTGGGCCCCTCGCGAAGAGAGTGCTGGCGTCGAGCGAGAGCCAGAAGCTACTGAAGTACATAAACAGAACCACACGAGCGGTAGGTGGTCGGTCAGTCCCGACAAAGTCAAAGCGCGTAAGTGGCTCAACTGGCTGAAACTCCCCAACTGGCTCTGACTGCAGCTGTGATGGAAGCTCCGCGGAAGACGAAGGCTCCACTGGTGTCTCTGCTGTAGGAAGAACTGCAGGAAGAGGTGTCTCATCTGTAAGCTCTGTGAAAGGGAGAAGCCTCTCTATAGTCACTATCGGAGGAAGGGGCTCCTCTGTAGGCACTGCTGAAGGTGGAAGGAACTCCTCTGGAGTCGCTGAAGGAGGAGGTGGCACCACTGTAGGCACTGGAGAAGGTGGAAGGAACTCCTCTGGAGTCGCTGACGGAAGAGGTGGCTCCGCCGTAGGCAGTGGACGAGGAAGCTCCACAGGAGGTGGTGGCCTGCTGTATCTGGCAAGCCTCTGGTGCTGCTTCTCTCTCCATGCCAACTCATCCTCAATATCGTCAAGTAAGAGCTGGGTTTCAATATAGCTGGCTTTCAAGGATGGCACTGAAGGACTCCGTAAAATCTATTGAACAAAAGGCTTGGAAGATAGATTTAGGTTATGGGCTCAATCTCAAATCAAAGAGGAGTATCTATGTTCCATCGGAGATCTCGGGAAAAGGGTAGGACATGGCTCAAAAGATTTATATAGCTTGACAAATTCTTTATAGGTGTGGGTATCTAGTGGATCAAGCGAATAATGGGATCGGACGCTATTGTAGGACATGGCGTCAGATTGCTCTGATACCAACTTGATGCAGGCGCCGATAAGGTGCACTACAATCTTAAACCCTTTTAGGGTTCCCTTTGGTCAATAACTAGGATTTAGTGATCAATATAGCACTGTATAACTCAAAAGGACATCAAATATAAGTTATCTCGCGCAGGACTAAAAGTCTATGCAATCAACATAAAGTGGGTTTCAGATTGAACAATAAAGAACACAATATTATCACAAAACTAATTTCAGCAAATAATAGATTCAATCACAGCAATAGATATGGAAATTTAACAATAGGTTTGCATCAGATTTTTCACTAAAAATAGGTTAGATATGCTTGCTAGGGTTACCGACAGACTATAGATAGCAAAACTAATGAATAGGCATATGTTAGGGCTTCAACTAGCGATGAAAAAGGGGTAATTACGGCTGCGATGCGGAGCGGAGGCTATGGAAACAAAAGAAAAACGATGCGGATGCGATGGAAAAATAAGGTAAAGGATAGATACTGCCTGGGGTTTTCCACCGTGGGTCGATTGCAAGGATGCGCCGATGATCCCGCACACGGAGCAAGGCCGGACGTCGGGAGAAGCCGGAACCTTCGGAAAAACAACACCGAGGCCTTCACGAGGCGAAGTCGCGGATGCGGCGAGGGTCGGGGACACGAGTCTCTCCCGGAAGCTCTCACGAAGAGGCACGAATTTCAGCAATGATCAAAAACTGAAATCTTCTTCTATCTTCCCCCTTTTGTAGAACTAGGATTTCTTTTTGGATGGCCAAGATCAAAGGGAAATAAGGGGGAATGGTGGGGATGCGATGGGCCAAGAAAGGAAAGGAAAAGAGAGAGAAATAAGGTGAAGAAGAGAGAGAGAAGAGAGGGGACGGAAGAGGGGGCGGATTGGCTCGATTTTCGCACGGGTAAGGGACGGACAAACCCTAATTGAAGCCCACATAGCCCTAATTGAAGCCCAATTGATGCCACATCATCAAATTTAAGTTATTTTGTTATCTAACCGTCGGTTTTGAGGCATAATCTCGTCTGTCGGTACCCCACAAACACACACACCCATAATTTATTAATAACATGCAGAAAACTCACCCGAGAAGACCCGGATTTAATCCAAAAAGCCTTCGGATGAGATCATGGACATCCCCCATGAATTAGGCAAGAACATAACTAATACTAAGTGCAGAAATTAGGCCAAAAACATAGAAAATTGGCCAAAAACTGAAATAAACGGCTACAAGTCCTCATATGGATGATGTCTTCCATGCATAAAATAAAACAACAGAAATAAAACTCTCTGGCGACGAACTGAAGATGCGGCGATGATCTGATGGTGCTGATCAGGCCTGCATCAGATCCCGATCCTGACAACCTTGGTTTGTACTGGTAATAACTTCGCCTTCTTATCTTCAATAAATATGGTTTCCCATTTCGGTGCATGCGTCCACTTCATCCCCCAATTTGGGGTTTTGCATATAACCCCCTGACAAATATTGTTCTTATAAATTATCTCCACATTTTAAGTTTTATGAATAGCCCCTCATATTATGACCTTTGAATTTTGATAAAATCCCCCCATAGTTATCTTTTTACCCCTCATTTTTCAAGTCATTCATTTTAAATCGAGGGCAAAAAGGTAACTGTGGGGGATTTTATCAAATGTTAGAATATGTGAGGGGGTAATTCATAAAACTTATAAAGTGTTGGGGTTATTGTAAAACTTATAAAGTATGGGGTTATTTATAATATCAATATTGGGGTTATATGCAAAACATCTTTCTTTTTTATCTAGTTGACATTTTTCTCTTGATTCAAACTGGTCTCTGTTGTTCGCATATCATCTCAGAATGCCTTGTGCACATCATCCACCCTGTTTCATCCTATTTTTAAATTCTCATGCCAAAAATGTCTTCATAGTTATCGTTTGGTTATTTATTTTAGGGTAAATTACACATAAATTCCCTCTAGTTTGATTGATTATCACTTACACCCCCTCATGTTTAAACCCTACAAATACCCCCCCATAGTTTGAAAACCCATACACATAGACCCCCTCTGGAGGGGGTGCAAGTGATGTGTTTTCAAACTATAGGGTTTTAAAGATGAGGGGGTGTAAGTGATAATCGGTCAAACTATAGGGGGTCTATGTGTAATTTACCCTTTATTTATTTTATTCTAATTGAAAGCTCATCTCCAAGCTTTCATGCCAAATTTGCATTACCATTACTCTTTTTCGTTTGAAATATATGATTGGTTGTTCAAGAAATACATATATTTCTGGATACTTTTCCTTCGGTTTAAATATATTTTATATGATTAACTGTTCAATAAATAAAAGGCTAAATTTCACTTTGCTCCCCCTGAAGTTTAACTCAAAAACACTTAAACCCCTATAGTTAAAAAACTACATTTTACCCCCTTCAATTCAGTTTTGATCAGATTAAAATTACCAAATGAGGAAATCAAGTAGTTGACAAAAGGGGGTATTGTGCTAACATTTCAAACTTTAAGGAGCGATTTGGAACTAATTAAACTATAGGGGGCTAAATTATTTTGAGCAAAACTTCAGGGGGGTAAAGTTTAATTTACCCTAAATAAAATTATTTATGGATACTTGTCCTTGGGTTTACTTTAGGTATCCACCTAGATGGCTATAAATAATGCAAAAGGAACTACTATTATACTTTTTTCATAACATATAAAATGTTATGGTCTTAGACTGCGAGTGTTTTGTTACCTGGCCAAGGTGAGTGCAAATCCGTAGGATTTATTTTCTAATATCGTAACAGTACAAGACTGGTTCTTGAGTTCAAGTTGAACCAGCTGTCCTATTTGTTCAGTTTATTCTCTAACCAGCCAGTCTGGTCAATAATCTTTCTAATTCCACTTTGGAACACAGATTCAACTATTTTCGTGCTTACTCATGAGGTTTATCTTTTATTGTTGTTATGCTTAATTTGTAAGCCACAGTAGACACTCTGAATTTCAGGTTTCTGCTATCATATTGGAGAACACTTTCACCTCTATTTTCGACATGGCTGGAATTATGCTACCATTCTTAAAGTGGTTTATAGGTGGCAGTGCTTCAAAAGGTCCAAAGATTCTCAATTGGCTTGTTCGCTCGCCATGGAGTACCATTGATATCATTGGTCAGGTGAGCCTGCAAACTTGTGGTCAACATTCTTGTCCAAGGCACTATATTGGACTTCAATTTTATGAAATCCTTTTCATTTAGCTTCCTCTACTGCGTGTCATCTTTGTATGTGTTTCGGATTATACAAGAGATGGCCACTTATATTGCCTTGAGTTGATTGTCTTCTTTGTTGATACACTAGTAATACCCGTGCTTGTTGGCCTCGGACGGTCACCTTCGACGGTAACACTCCCCTGGCCACCTTGCCTTCGGTGGCATCGACAATGCAGTGGCCATCTTCGGTGGCAAAACACATTTGTCATGGGACAGCAAAATCGTTGGTGGCTCCCACATTGTCTGTGTGGTGGTGGTGGGTGGGGGGGGGGGGAGCGATCTTCAACACTACTTCGTTCGGCTTCGGTGCCATAGGAGTCATGCGTCACACTTGGTGCTTGAAAATTGAGCCAACGTCTAGGAGGGGGATTCATGGTCTAAGAGCACCGTCTCAACTATCGATTGTGTTGTCCCATTAAATCCCAGGTTTTATGTCCTTCCCATGTTATAGTAATGCACGTGCCTGTCAGTCCTAGGGATGACAACGGGACGGACTAAATGGGAAACCCAACGCAACCCTATTGAGCTGGGTTTGGGATGGAACTAGTTGGATTTGTGTGGGTTTGAAATTTACGAAATAAAACCCGATCGGGTTTGGGACGGGGTCGGGATTACCCTACCCCGACCCGACCCGACCCGATTACATATATGTTTTTTTTTTGCCGTTTGATAATTTACTCAGATGTACAATACTATACTTAAGGAGATAATACAACTCATGCCTTTTGTTTAACTGGTTGTAAACTTGTAGTAAGTTATACATTTTCATTGTAGCGCATCTGTTTAATTCATTCAATGTATATATGTTTAACCAAAATAAAGAAACCGCTGGTTTATGTTATAATTAATTTAGTTCTCAATATGTTCATTGATTCTCTTAACGAAAATAAGTTTAGTTCAAAATATAATCAACTAGCTTGGACTTGCCATGCATGAACATAATTGGGATGGGACGGGACGGATTTGGCTTTTTACTAGTATGAGTGGGACGGGTTTGGGATTGATCATTCAAACCCGACACGGGTTTGGGATAAGATATTCCTTAGCGGGACAGGGTCGGGATGGGCTGACCCGTCCCAAACCTGACCCGTTGCCATCCCTAGTCGACCCAGCAGTGGCCGCCTTTGGCAACCTCGACAGTGTCAAGCATGGGAAAATTTTAGGGGGTGTGGGAAAACACATTGGAGGGGGGGAAAGGGGGGGGGGGGGGGGGGCACTAAATGCGACGGCCCCCTATAGCTCTTCTCGTCTTATACATGAGTGAGCTTCTGTGTCTTTTAAACATGATTGCACTCTTTATAAATCCATCAACTTACACTTTTATTCTAAGCATGACTATACTTCTCTCTAAACCTTATTGCTCGCTAACCATATTACAACAAACCATCGTGATTATTGTTCTTTATAAAAAAAAAGAAAAAGAAAAAAGAAGTAAAAATAAAGAAGAAGAAAATAAAAAGGCTCACCTACAACAGCAGCCCACACTTATGGAATCAAAGATCGACAAATTTCCTACATAATTACCAAAATATTTCTTTTTTTAAGGGACCGATATAACGAAATATCGATCGAAATGACCAACAAATGATTTAAATCAACATTCTATCTTTTTTCCGGACAAATTCACTTGATTTTTTTTATTTTTTTAGTAAAAAAATATCATCTTTATCATCGAGAAATTCCATTTTCCCTTGATTTTGGTTTTATTTTCATAGCAGATAACAATTTTCTGACATTTGACTTGGAATTGATTGAAAATTGATCCAAATCCGATGAATTCCCACCAAACGCTTCGCAGAACGAGAGGCGGATGGGCGCAGGAGCACTTCGCCGAGCAGCTGATCTGCACTTTATTGAAAAATTCTCCGTTCTCAGAATCTATCCAAAAAATCCAAATCAGAAACAAACAAAGAAAAATAGTGTGTGTATGAGAGAGAAAGAGAGGGAGAGCAACAACAATGGTCCACGACCGAGAGGGTGCCGTGCATCGCATGGGTTAGTAGTTGTACTTGAGTACCTGGAGTTGCCGGAATCGATTTCGATGATGCCATGTGCGAAGAAGGAAAATCAGCTTCAAGAGGGAAAAGATTGTGATCGCCAATCGAGAAAAAGAAAAATGCTTCCTTGAAATATGTCATATCATGTTTATCATTGCATAAAAATGAGATATCTTGCCATCCTTATAATATGCTTTTCAGATGGGTAAAGCCAATAATGAAAATTTCCCTATTAAACAATGATCATCTTGCCCTGCGAAGCTTGTTGAGCTTCCCCCTAGTTTTTTTAGATGATGTCACAGGCTATGCTATCAAAGTCGGGACTAGTCCCCGACTAGTCGCTGGGCGGCATTTTGCCGACCGATTTATTTGGATTTTTTCATTGCTGGGCGGTAGCCCGACTAGTCCCCGACTAGACCCGACTAGCCCGACTAGTCCCCGACTAACGACTGCCGACTAGTCCCCAGGCAGCATTTTGCAAGCAAATTTTTTTTTGAAAGAAGTCTTTGCAAGCAATTTTGTTTGGATTTTTTTACATTGGCTCAAAGTCTTGAGTAGCAAGACTCACAACTATGGCTCTTCCCTGTAATCATCTGTTGAGCACCTGAGAATCTCCGATAAAAACATAGACAAATAATTAGTTTATTTGTTGATATTCATATAACCCTATAATCAAAATTGGGGTTGTTCACTGATTAAACATCATCAAACAAACATTGTGATGAATTCTTAGTTCTGAGTCTTTTGGCATGGGCATGAAGCCAATACAACTGTGTTCTGTTAGACTGTTACTTATGTATTTATACCCATGTTGTGAAGTGTGAAGGTATGTATTGTTATTAACCGACTAATATCATATACTTATTGACATTTATACTAGTTCATATATCATATATGTTTAGGGAGGGGGGGAGGGGTTAGAATAAGTTTTGGCCGACTAGTCCCGAATTAGTCCCGACTAGTCCCGACTAGTCCTAGTCGGCCCTTGGCCGACTAGGGCCGACTACCGACTTTGACTGCATAGGTCACAGGAACCAGCCTTTGAGTGGCTGGAGTGTTGAAGTTCTATCATTCTATGGATCTGCGATATAACCATAGTCGTGTACTAGTTATTTGTAATTTTGTAACCATAGTCATTTCTACCCTCTCCTTTGGGTCTCGAAATACGGATTCCCGCATCTCCTGGGAACAGGGAAGTTGCACTTGATATTTGAATCGACCTGGTGATGTTATTCATATACAATTAATTAGTACTCCAGTCCCCTGGGGTAGTGATTAGCAAGGATAATGTGTAAATGGATATCTTCTTAGGATCGATGTGGTTGTAGGTAGTTTTATAACCTTTTTAGATGATGTCACCGGAACCAACCGTTGAGCTCGACGCTGGAGTGTTGAAGTTTTATCATTCTAGGTGTCTGCGATATAACCATGGGATGTTCTAATTGTGTTACCATGTATAGTGAATCTTGTCTCCTTATCTGAAAACTTGCATCCCGTACTGAAAATAATTCCCTCCAAGTTGTATATGAATAACAACACTAGGTCAATTTATATATCGAGTATAACACTTATGGACAAGTTCAACTAATCCATATAATAATTGGTGTTCGTTTCTAGGCGACTCCTATAGCAATTGGTTCTACTTAACGACAATAATTAAATAATGATTGTCTCCACCTCTGGGTAATCCCAGTAGTAAGTGATTCAATTATTCAAATAAACACCTAACCTAACCCAACCCTACCCATTTCCCTTTTTGTACTCACCCCTAGATCTCGGAACCCAAATTCGGACGCATCTCCCTGGAACTTGGGCGTTATACTCGATATATAACAGACATGGTGGTGTTATTTATATACAACTAACTAGTACACCCCTGGGCTAGTGATTAGCAGGGATAATGTGGAAATGGATATCTGTTTAGGATCAATGTGGTTGTAGGAGTTTTATAATGTTTTTAGCTAACGTCACTGAAATCAGTCGTTAAGCGGTTTCTATCAGTCTATTTATCTGCGATGTAACCACAGGGGTGTACTAGATAGTTGTAATTCAGTAACCATGTATAGTGAATCATGTATCCTTATCAGAAGACTTGCAACCGGTATTGAATATAATCCCCTCAAGTTGTATATGAATAACTACACCAGGTCGCTTCATATTAACGTGTATAACTCGTCTAACTCCGAGTAGCAAAGAATCCATATAATAATTTGTGTTCGTTTCCGGGCGACTCATATAGTGTAATTAGTTCTACTTGACGACAATAATTAAATAATGATTTGTCTCCGCCTCTGGGCAATCCTAGTAGTAAATGATTCAAATAAACACCTAACCTTTCCAACCCTACCCCTTTCACTTTCCACCCTCATCCTTGTGTCACGTAACACAGATTCTGACGCATCTCCTTGGAACATGGTGTGACAGATCATATTATATAAAGCATGAAGCTTCTCGTGTAGTTTTCACATTGTCGTTGCAGGGGACAAGTTTTACGACCCTTCTTTTTTTGCTCCATTATACTTATTCGAGTTAATCTCTTTACTCTTTTAGCACATTGTTGCATCTATTACTCCATTATACTTATTCTTGTTTTGGGGCGTAGATTTGTTCTAGCACGTCGATTTACTGAGTCATCTACCATACTAGAATGGATCTGCATTAATAATTATGTTTTGCAAGTATTAGATGATGTTTATCAAGCATATTTTGAGTAGATTAACTAGACATTTTTGTATATAGTTCCTCAAGTACTCCTTATAGGCTTATACACTACTAAAGGGACATATAAAACATTTTACTTCTCGACATATATATATATATATATATATATATATATATATATATATATATATATATATATATATATATATATATATATATATATATATATATATATATATATATATATATATATATATATATATAGGGAAAAGGGTGCTTTGACCTGCGGTGTAGCATCGTTGCTGCACCTCAAGCATTGTTTACCTATCCTAGAAGTTTTAGAATTTGATGAAATTTGGTGAGGGTGTTGTCTAGGGTAAGACGATCACTCTCACAAAAAATCACCAAATTCCAAAACTTGTAGGGGGGTCAAATGGTCAAAGCAAAATCAGTCATCCGCAGTCACCGTTAAAATCTGTAGATTTTGCTTCGACTATTTGACCCCCTAGAAGTTTTGGAATTTGATGAAAATTGGTGAGGATGATCTTACCCTAGACAACACGCTCACCAAACTTTATCAAATTCCTAAACTTCTAGGGAGGTAAACAAGTGAGAGGTGCAACAACGATGCTACACCTCGGGTGCATGCTCCCTGCCCTCATATATATATATATATATATATATATATATATATATATATATATATATATATATATATAGGGTCAGGATCGGATGACCCAGCAAAATTTGACCCAGCAAATAACCCAGCACCCTTTGAGGCACCTAGAGGTTTTAGAATGGGCTGATTTTTTGTAGACATGTCGTCTATGATATGTTGATCATCCTCACAAAAAATCAGCCCATTCTAAAACCTCTAGGTGCATCAAATGAGATCTTCAAATCAACGGTTAAAATTGACAGTAAAAAACCGTTGATTTGAAGAGCGCATTTGATGCACTTACTGGTTTTAGAATGGGCTGATTTTTTGTGAGGATGATCAACATACCATAGATGATATGTCTACAAAAAATCAGCCCATTCTATAACCTCTAAGTGCATCAAAGGGTGCTGGGTTATTAATGGGTCAAAATTTGCTGGGTCATCCGATCCTGACCCATATATATATATATATATATATATATATATATATATATATATATATATATATATATATATATATATATATATATATATATATATATGATTTCTCATATGGAAAAATTGTGGATAATGAGAACAAATTGGTCAATCTGATCTTTGGCATTTTAATCTTGATTTTTGGTTGAAATCTTCGATCACTTTTCACTATTGGATTAATACAAATTTATAAATTTAGCTGATCGCAAAATTATGTAGTACATACCATAACCATCAAGCCTTTTCCCATCTATATGGGGCTGGATTTATGAATCCTTCTTTGCGTATCATTCTTGTGAAGCATTGCCTCTGTTGTCATTTAAGACTTTTCATTATCTTTTATAAGACGTTCCAATCATATTATTTTAGGGCTCTCGACTCCTCTGGAGTTGGGGCTTCCCGAAGTTGCCCCAAAGTTGTGGCCCGATGCACATTACATGATACAAACAACATTATACCCATCCAATGGAAGACACCTTGACAGGTGAAGCACACACAATCTGGACTGCACATTCCACTGGATGACTATGATGTTCGTGCCATATGACGTGCATCGGGCCATGACTTTGGGGTTGGGCCAGAAAGGTCGCTTAACGCCTTCATTTTAATTCCCATTGGTGTTATTTCACAAAGGCTTGCCATGGTAAGGGAGAAGGGTGAAGCGCACTTGAAGAGCACAATTATATGATGCGTTCGTGAAGGATGAATCGATCGATTCCGACCGAATCAAGGAAGTCGTGACTCCAAAGGAATCACTCCCATTATTTTAGGCCTTGTTTTTCTTTGCTCCTCCACTACGTTCCGAAACCATCTTCTTATCGTGGCCGCCTTTGCTCTTCGCTATACCTGCCCATACCATCTTAATAGTTCTCCACCACTTTGTCATCTATTGTTATAACTTCTACACTTGCAATAATTAGTCCTCCTCACCTTCACCCTCTTAGTTTTGTTGCACATTCACCTCAACATTCTCATCTTTGCATGCTCAGCTTGTGTGCTTGTGCTCATTTTTTGGCCCAACATTCTAGATTATACGACACTGCATGCCTTATCATCGTCTTCTAAAACTTGCTATTGTCTTAGCGGTGTGTGTCGATTGCATAGCACCTTGAATTCCCTCTCTACTTCATCCACCCTACTCTAGTTCTATTGGATATATCCTCATCTGTCTCTCCATTCTTTGTATAAAAAATAAGAACCACCAAAAAGAACCACATATGATATTTCTTGGGCACCAATTTTGAATAGGCCTTCATGATTATTACTAATTTCATTAGAATTTCTTTTCATGCACTTTGTGTTGGTTATACAATTTTTACTCCCTCACCTCTCAACTCTCATCTATATTTCCAATTTAGCCTTCAACACTATCCATGTCTTATCGTTAACACAATCTCGTCTGCAAGACGTTGTATATGATAATTTTTCTTGAATATTAGCAGTTAGTTAATTAATGACGGGAGTTAAAAGTTACATTCTTAACAGAAACTTGGTGAAGTTTCCTAGTGACTTAACTTATTTGTCTCCGATGTGCTTCTCATACTAGTAATTGCTCCCTCTTACATGTCCTCAATTACTTAAATGTAACATTTAGGCATCCCTTTCCTCGTTAATGTTTAGCAAATTCTTTCTTATGATACTCTATTATAAGCTTTCTAGAAGTTATTAAAAATCGTGTGAAAGATTTTTTTCTCCTCTTAAAAACTTTCTATTAGATGTCTTGGCAATAATATACAGTATAGCCTATTATTGGCGTGGCATAGGTCCAAAATTCGGTTCATTTCTTTTAATCTTTGTTTCATAACCCTCTTTCACAACTTCGTGGTCACCTATAAGCTCTTTATTTTTTTTTGAGATCGGCGGGTGTCCCAAAACCTTTCGGGCAATGGGACCTATTTCGGCCTTGGATTAATCCCTCCTGGAATGTGCACCAACCCACTCGGAAGTTTCCCTATGCAGTCCTGGGTAGAGAGAGAGAGAGAGAGAGAGAGAGAGAGAGAGAGAGAGAGAGAGAGAGAGAGAGAGAGAGAGAGAGAGAGAGAGAGAGAGAGAGATAAGGGGGGGGGGAGTTGAACCTACAACCTCCTCACCCAAGCATCAATTGCTTTACCAACTCCCCTATCCCCTGGTGGGTATGGTCACCGATAAGCTTAATTCCATTGTTAGTGGATCAATGTTGTGCATCACCTTTATTCTTATATGTAGGTACCTTGATGCTTCAATTATTTCACATTCTCCTTTTTTTTCAAAATTTTATTAAAAATAGTCAGCCAAATCAACCTAGTTCTTAAGATTTTCAAAACTTTAGTTGCTATTCTATTAGGACCTGGTGCTTTACCCTTTTGCATTGTTTTTATAGCCGCTTCCATTTCAGTTATTTTGATTGAGTGACTGTAAATATGTACTCCTTGATTGTGATTCTTCTAAATAAACTCCAATAGAGTTCATTTAGTAATTTCTGCAGATAAGCTTTTCATCTCTACTTAATCTCATCGTTTGCTTACCAAAATAGTGTTACTGTCACTTTTAATGCACATATTTTTTGTGCATCCTTGGTCACTTTTTTTAGTATCTTCTGAACTGTCAATGACATTTATTCTCCTTCTTTCATCAGAGCAAAACATCTTTTCCCTATTGCCATTTGGACCTCATCATTCCACCCTAGATTCTCCAAGTACTTCTCTTGCCATCCTCATGACACCATGTCGAATTAAGATTTAATTCCATAATTTGAGTTTTCTTTTACCACAAGCTGTTAACCTATAGTCAATCCTTAACCTTTTTCGTCCAAGCTTGGGACCGACATCTGTGGTTTTTCAAACATAAATAAGACATGACAGGAGAGATGTTTTAAGTTGTCTAATTATGCTAGTACTAACAGTGATTCTCCTTCAGATCGGCTGGGTTAGTAGTCGAGTTTGACTTCTGTTTAACCCGATTGGGTTAGACCATGTACAAAAACCGAACCGAGACAGGATAGTTTAGAGCATTTGTCTAGTTCCCAGCGTATAAAGGCCATATAAACTGCCAAAATGCATGGTTTTATGCTTAAAACTGAATCAAAGGAGAAGGTCAAGCCATCTTGGTAAGGTACGGTATGGATCATTTGGTAAGTTGTTGATATGGTATGTCCAACTGTCCAAGTACTGTACGATACTTCAAAGAAAGTTACTGGTGTTACTCTTGAAACCCACCTCTGCATTAGTCTACGTATTGTTATTAGATTTATTTATTTATTTCTCTGCTTGAGTTCAGTGTTCACATTTGAAGGAAGGACCACTGTTTTTACTTGATTTGAAGCTGCGACTCAACCTGAAAATAAAAATAACTTTATCTTAAACCTTTTGAAGGATGAGGTATTATCTTGGATCACCAAGCAATAGACACAATAATTTGTAAACATTGGCAATAATAATGCAAATGTGCTAACTTGTTCATGAGCTGTGCTAGTATTACCTGGTCTGTTCTAAATATGATTGTTCATACCCTAAATACCTTTTGTCATGCAGATCAAGCAGCCTATTTTATTGCTGTCAGGGCTGCAGGATGAGTTGGTTCCCCCTTGTCACATGCAGATGCTGTATGCTAAAGCTGTTGAGCATAACCGACAGTGCCTATTTGTTGAATTCCCAACTGGGATGCATATGGACACATGGTTCATTGGTGGGGATCGGTATTGGAGAACCATTCAGTTATTCTTGGATCAATATGTTTCTGACATACAGGTAAGCACATTGAGTGGCAAAATTGAAGACAACGACAATGGTAATAGTCCATATGATGCGATCTTTTAGCATTATAAATTGCCATGCTCCATACTCATTTGCATGTTTAAGAAACTACTTGACGAAAATGGCAAATGCTATTGAGGCAATAGTTGTTAGATGATATATTTACCATCAGCATATGTCGTGACTTGCTTTACGTGGACGCACACTTGCACATGAATTGTGAGAGTCATTAACATAACCATCGAGCCTTGTTCCATCTATTTGGGACCGGCTTTCTGAATATTTGTCCGCCATTCATTTCTGTTAAGGACAATCTTTGTTGTCAATAGAAGTTCTTACATATCTTTTCTAACAACTCCACCATATTATTTCAGATCTTCCTATCCTTCTTGGCCCTTTTATAGTAATCCGAGACCTCCTTACAGGAGCCACCTTTGCTCTTCGTTGTTCATGGATTTGCGTCTTAATCCGTATTGTTCTCCATTACTTTGTCCTAGATGGTGCAACTTCAACACTTCTAATGTATACATTCACCATTCTATCCCTTCTAGTTTTTCCACATCCACCTTAACATTCTCATCTCCGCCACGCGCATCTTAAATTCTCGAGTTCCATTTATAGGCCAACATTATGAACCATATAGCATTTTGGGATTTATTGTTATCTTGTAAAGTTTACCCTTAACGATGGCATAGTACTCATGAAGCTCCACTCTACTATATCGATTCACTTATATTGGATATATCCTTATCTATATCTCGATTCTTCTGTGTAATACACCCAAGATACTAAAAACAATCACATTGTTATATTTCTTGGTCATCATTTGTCGAAAGAGCTTCATTATCATTATTTTTCTATTAAATTTGCAGTCCATGTACTCCGTTTTAGTTATACTATTTTTAAAATCCTTTCTTCTAAATCTTTCCTCCACAGTTACAATTTAGCACTTAACCCTATACTTGCCTTGTCAGCTACGATATATCATCTGCTAATAACATGCAACATGGTACGTCATCTTAAATATTACTAGTGAGTTTAGATGAGAAGAGAAGATATGAGCTAACGCTGACCCTTGGTGAAGTCGCACCTTGACTAAAAATCTATTTATCTCATCCTAGTTGCCTCTCACCGTCTCACGCTAGTTATTGCTCCCGCATATATGTCCCTAATATTTTCAAAAAATATTCTTGAAGCAATCATTTCTTTCTTAAATCCCATCAAATTACCTCCTTGGTACACTATCCTAAGCTTTATTTGCGTCAATAAAAACCAATAAACCATATGATGATTCTTTTTCTTCTTAAAATCCTTCTATTAGGTGTCTAAATAAGAAAATCCCCCCCATTGTTGACATTTCTGGCATAAATCGGAAGTGGTTCTATGAAATTCTTTTATCTTTCTTAGCCTTTGTTCCATCACCCTTTTCCACGATTTCATGGTATGACTCATAAGCTTAATTCCACGACAATTAGAGCGTTTTTGTGCATCGCCTTTATTCGTATATGTAAGTACCATGGTACGTACTCCAATCAGTGGGCATCATCAGTTTTCAAGATTTTGTTAAACAAACCAGTTCACCAATTTAGTCTAGTCCCACTTAAGATTTTTCAAACTTCAATCGGTATACCATCAAGGTCCAGCTCTCGATCCTTCTGCATCTTTTTCAAATCCGCCTCCACTTGTTATTTTCGCATGACTTATGAGAACAATATTTGGTTAATAACCTGGGTTATGTTTGGCAATAAGCTGGTGTGTCGGTCTATGTTACAAATTGGTTTTTCCTTTAACCGAAACTTTTTGCTACCTCATCCTTGAATAGAGTGGTATGATACTATATGATGGCGAAACATCACAATCACAGACCAACCAAGTTTTAGATGTTTGGATATCCTTATTTTTCTCTTCCATGATGTTTACTGCGTGCCTTCTTGACACCACAGCAAGATGATCCACGACAATCGTAAGGCAGAGCCCCCTAACTTTCAAGCCTGACATCTGATGCTGCAGCCGTATGTTCAATCTTTCTATGGGAGCTGCAGCCAGTCCGAATGTGCGTGCTGGTGACTTTACTACTCACTCTCTCTCTCTCTCTCTCTCTCTCTCTCTCTCTCTCTCTCTCTCTCTCTCTCTATGTGATTCCTGAAGTGATGTCTACACGATGCGGAGAATGTGAAGTCATTTAACTGGTTTGTTGAACCTGCAAAAATACTGACACGATCTCACTCTATGGAATAGAGGAATAATACCCTACTTGCTTTTATAACATAAATAGATTCTGTTTTTTTTTTTTTTTACTTGACAGGTTCTTTCGTGCTTTGCTCGCTTAGTTTTTCATCCAAATGTAAGTTATAAGAGAAATGCTATTCATATCGATACTCTTACCGAATGATGTGTCATGATCACAGACGTCCGTTTCACCCAGCCCAAACCAGCGATCGCACTCCTCCCAGAGCGACAGGCAAAAAGGGCGCTCTGAATGGATGCCATGTCATCGGTAAGACTCTTTCGGTAAGAGTTTCGGTATGAATGGCATTTCTCAAGTTATAAATACCTGAATGCTTTGACTGTGCGAGAAGCTCAGTCAAACTTCTGTGGCTATAGTACATCATGCCCCCCCCCCCACACCCCACCTTTCTCTCTCATGGTGATTATCAGGCCATTAATTAATTCTGCAAATTTTGTTATAGATCAGATGTTTTATGGTTTCTGGGAATCCTTGGAATTTTTTTTTATAAAAGGGTCGATGATTACAAAAGTACGTTTCAACATCTGCAACGATATTTTAACTACTGAATCCAAATCTGGCCCTAGTAATCATAATTGGCATATTAGAATGTGTGCCATTAACAGCCTGTTTGGTTCGCTGCGGTTCGAAGTACACCCTGCGGTGGGGTTCCAACTACCAATTTTTTTTATATATAGGAAATTGGTCAAGCGGTTGCACACGTCGGAGGTAACTACACAGAACCAAACATGATCCGCGGGGTGTAGTGTTGACCCGTGGGTTCCTTCCAACTGCATGGAACCAAACAGGCTGTAAAAGAAAATTTGATTTTAAAATGGCATCTGCTAAGTGTCACCCATAATCCAAATGTATCTCCAAGATAGAAGGCATATGTTGACATTACACCATATGATTGGATAATCATTTAGCAGGTATAATTAAAGAATTTATAAATTTTTTTACCCAATTACAAATATGGTCATGGATTACTACTAATTGGCAAATTGCATGGTTTTTTTTTTTTCAAAATATTTATTCAGTGATAGAAGATTTTTTTTTAGAAAAATATTGAGGTGAAATCCCACGTGATTATGTGGAATTGCATATATTTTAGATCCTCGGTGTAAATTAGAAAAACTTAATAATTGAAATTCTTGATTTTTTTTTTAAATAATTAATTTTGTAATAATACAACTAATTTGACACAACAACTAACATTGCTTTTGGAAGAAAACACTATTTGCAATAAAAATAGTAATATTTTTAGTTGGAGTAAGATTGTCTAGGGCCAGGAGGGAGAATACCTCACAGTGCCCTTTTTGCCTGCCACTCTGGTCGAGTGCAATCTCTGGTTAGGGTTGGGTGAAACGGACGGCTATGATCACGCCATGTCATTTGGTAAGACTCTTTCGGTAATAGTTTCGGTATGAATTGCATTTCTCCAGTTGGTATTCATCGAGGAAGATCTGATGACCAAGCCTGTGAATTGAAGTCACAGAAAGCTACAACTTTACGGAGAACACGAACCGGGTGAATATTCTTTATCTCAAAAACTTTAGTACACATGTATTTTCATATGAACCATAGTATTGTCGCCATCAAGTAGAAAATATTGCTATCATCAGATTTTCCCAATCCCATAAGAATCAAATCCCGTAAAGATCAATCTGATGATCTCAATAGCCAAAGAGGAGCCAAACCAAATAGCTGGCGCAAGTGGACAGGCAAATAGAAGATGGTCGGGAATATTTTGTGGAGAAAGAATTCACTAGAAAGAAAAGGATACGAAAAGAATGGATTTTTTTTTTTTTTTACGTTCCCAGTTGTCAAGAAAAAAGGATAGAATTTAATGGGAAAATGCATCAGAGATTTCTCCTTTCCCGTGTTTTTCTTTGGTTTTGGCAAGAAAAATTGAGATAAAAGCAAGTAGGTAGGGTCCGTTCTTTTGGCGAGTAAATTAAATTGGATATTGATTTACCAGGATAATCTCACTTTGTGCCAAGTTTTTTTGTCCAATATCATGGGTAAATGTTTTTCAAGATTTATTTTTTTTCTAGTTTGGTGGCACATTAAAGTCCCACCAAAATTGGTCAAACATAGATTGACCACTGTGGGCGAGACATTATTTACGGAGATCTATTGTCCACAAAAAATTTAGATGTATTTGCCCAACTGAAAAGAACATGAGGCATTTAACTTTCAAAAACATTATTTTCCTTATCCATAAATGTCTCAAGCAAATGAATTTCCCCTCCCATCTCTCTCTCTCTCTCTCTCTCTCTCTCTCTCTCTCTCTCTCTCTCTCTCTCTCTCTCTCTCTCTCTCTCTCTCTCTCTCTCTCTCTCTCTCTCTCTCTCTCTCTCTCTCTCTCTCTCTCTCTCTCTCTCTCTCTCTCTCTCTCTCTCTCTCAATTGTGTTGAAGCTTGAATTTTTCAAATAGCCAAAATCTATGTAAATATAGACGTTATTATCACATATTATAATATTTGTTTCTAACCACATTAGCAAAAAACAAGAAAGTTATTGATCCAAATTATAGTCCGGCAGGGCTTTTTAGGTAATTCTTCGTAGTTTTTAGTCCGATTTTATAGTTTCTTTCAAATGGGTTCCGAAGCGGAAGTTTATTTAGGCTTTTGGTCCGAAATCGTAA
Organism: Chamaelirium japonicum; assembly: GCA_947650365.1. NCBI lineage: Eukaryota > Viridiplantae > Streptophyta > Magnoliopsida > Liliales > Melanthiaceae > Chamaelirium > Chamaelirium japonicum. Next base: position 14,010,183 of record OX393558.1, read on the forward strand.
AGACCTCTATATCTTTAATAACAACATAATAATGTTTTTTCGATTACATTACTCAAAATATTATGTTATTGATAATTAGATGGAATTTTGCAATTGCTATATGAAAATGGATTTCCACATTTATCATAGCTTTTTTAAGTATAAAGTTAGGATATCAAACATTTTTTTTTAAATATTATCTAATATTTTAATTAGATTAAGGGTAAATTACACGCAGCCCCATGTAGTTTGATCGATTATCACTTACACCCCCTTATATTTAAAACCCTGCAAATAGCCCTATGTAGTTTCTTTTTTCTTGCAGAAACACCCCCTCGAGAGGGGGAGTGATATGTTCATTAAATTATAGGTTAGGGGGCATTTGTTGGGTTTTAAACATGAGCGGGTGAAAATGATAATCGGTCAACCTATAGGGGGTCTATGTGTAATTTATCTTATATTAATTTATCTTTCTGTGAATCGTGCCGGTATTTTAGCTTTTTATATTTATATATATATATATATATATATATATATATATATATATATATATATATATATATATATATATATATATATATATATATATATATATATATATATATATATATAGTTTTTTGATCATATATATCTATGTATATCTTTTCCAATAACCCACACTCTTCCATCGAGGGCTGCAAGGTAGGCGGGCTGAACCGTCTCATATTATGGAAGGACGAGTTGGGTTTGGTTGAAAATGTCAAACCATACTAAGTTTGGGTTGGGCTTATACCAAGGGGTCGGGCAACCTGATCCAACCCGAACCTAAGTTGATTGATAAGTGTCGTCTTTGAGGTGCACGAATCTTATTCCTAGAAATGCATGAATCCTATTACCAATTCAAAGAACCACAGCCCGGAGCCGAGACACCTTATTGGTAAGGAATATGTATAAAAACAATTGCTTGATATTTTGCTTTTTAAAATTCATAATTTTGAAAAAATAATAAAAGGTGGAGTTGGTCAGTGGTCCCCTACAAGACATCAAGTTTAACTAAAGTCCCCTTAAAATGATGTGGACGAAAATGCTCTCCATATCAATTCAATTTTTCACTTAGAATGTCATCGAAAATCCTTTTTTATCGCCAATTCTTCGAACGTGGGAGGGGTGTTGTTGTTTCACTCCTCTTGACTTCCCACATCATTGTAGCTTATCCGCAGATGAGACACAATAGGCAGGAACCGAAAAAACTTAGCCAAACACGACCTAAATAACTAGAGTTTCCTAGCCTCTTTGAGGCATACTAGTAGTTTTAATGTTCTAATGCAATCGGTAGTCTTAACCATACCGATAACCATCAAGCCATGTATCGTCTATTTGGGGTCAACTTTATGAATCTTTATTCGCCATTCATTTTTGTTGAGGGTTATATTTGTTATCAATGATAGTTTTTACATTAATATTAATTTAGGTACCCCCCTCCTTGGACCTTATAAAATAATTTGAGATCATATCCTTATTGGAATCGATGTTGCTCTACGTTGTACATGCCCAAATTATCTTAATCAGTTCACTATTATCGTGTCCTCAATTGGTGACACTCTAACACTTCCTCTAATAGACTCATTACTCACTCTATCCCCCCTAGTTTTTCCGCACATCTACCTCAACATCCTCATCTCTGTTACACTCATATTTGAGTTTGATCTCTCTTTAGGGAGCACCATTATGAACCATATAGTATTGCGGGCCTTATTGTTATCTTGTAAAGTTTGCCTGAAATATTAATGGCTAGCGTCGATCACATAGCTCTCCCGAAGTTCCGCTCCACTCATCCAACCAACTCTGATCTTATTGGAAATATCATCATATATCTCTCCATTCATTTGCATAATAGATCTAAGACACCAAAAACAATCCCATTGTTATATTTCTCAGTCATGAATTATGAAATTAGCTTCATTATGATTATTATTTCTGTTAAAATTGTACTCCATGTATTCTACTTTTTTTATACCAATTTTTAGACCCTTATCTTCCAAATCATCCTCCATAATCCCATTTTAGCATTCAACCCTATCCCTATCTATGTTTCATCGAGTATGACTATCGTGTATCATTGAGTAAGATTAGATCAATTTGTAAATAATATTCACTATAGTACTTCTTTTGAATATTAGTAATGAATTCATCAATGACAAGAGTACAAAGATATGGGCTTAATACTGACCATTGGTGAAGTCCAATTGTAAATGAAAATTCATTTGTCTCACCCCAATTACTTCTATTATTGGTGATTGCTCCCTCATACATGTCTTTGATAATTTCAGTATAATCGTGAGACACATTTTTTCTTTTTGAAATTTACCAAATTGTATCTCGTGGTACTCTATCATAAGCTTTCTTTAAGTCAATAAAAACTACATAAAGATTCTTTTTCTTCACTCTAAATCGTTCAATTAGTTGTCACAGCAAGAAAATAACATCCATTTTTTACTGTTCTACCATAAATCCGAACCGGTTTTTCAAAATTCTTGTCGTTTTAAATGTTTGCTCATCATTATCTCACATAATTTCATGGTGTGACTCGTAAGATTAACTAGCAGCAAACCCGTGCAATGCACATGATAAAATATAACCAATGAAATAAAAAAATTATATAAAAAATATATAGAGAAGTATTTCAAATGAGTACTAGACATTACAAGTGACGGGAGTGTTGGAAACGAAATAGTAAGTAAAAATATGAATATACTTCTTAATTCTTTCAGTATTCTACCATGGAGAAAAAACTTTGCATTGTACTTATGATATCTCTTGCACTGATTTCCAATAGCTTTGGTAAAATTCTCAAAAGAAGCCATCGTGCTTTGGGACTAGGGCTGGCAATTTCGGACCCGACACGAAGTTTGCGGGTCTGGGTCAGGGCTAAACGGGTTCAGATCGTAAACGGGTCGACACGATAGACCCGTTTAATAAACGGGTCGGGTCCGGGTTTAGGGCCTGGATGCGGTAGACCCGGGAAGACCCTTTTAAAATTCACCGGGTCGGGTCGTGTCGGGTCGGGTCTACCCGTAATCCGATACTATAATATATAGTATCAGCAGGTCTATCGGGTAATCTCGGATCAAGTCGGATCGGGTCAACTGAATAAACACGTGTGGTAAACGGGTCTTATCGGGTCTACTTGTTTATAAACGAGTCAAGTACGGGTTTAGAATCTAGACACGATTAGTTAAACGGGTCGGGTCTGGGTCTAAGGGCCGGTTTTGGACATGACCCGAAACTAGTCACGACACGAACCCGACCCGACCCGACCCATTGCCCCCCCTATCTGGGACCTTAGTTATTAGTATCTAATTCAAAAAGTTTTATGCTAATCCTTTGTAATGCTCCATCACTCTAAAATTTTTTTTGGAAACTCGTCTGAGTAGTTACATCGAAAACTCAACAAATATAATAGATTTAATATTTACTACTCATATAAAAACAATTAAATCAAGTATGAGAAAAACATACCCAAAATGCATTAGATTTATAAAAATAATTAATTAGATTCATAAAAAATACAAAATCAATTGGAAAGAGAGAGTCCCCTCTTCTTATTCTCCATTCTCTTGTTCCTTCCTTACCTACTCCTCTTCTTTTTTAGTATGGGAGGGAGATTAGCAAAGGTGAACCCTAATTTCGCTGGAGCGGTGGGAGATTGAATCGAAGCTCTACTTCCAAGTTTAGTCGCCTTGAGATTTAAGGGTTCAAATATCGTTTTACTTGTCAAACAACAAAAATTTTATGCGAATAAGCGGGCGTTCACCACTCGATACGACTCGTGTGACTCAAAAACTTGAACAAACTCGGTCAAGTCATCCAAGTTACCTGGTGAGTTGTTGCTAGACCAAGTTTCGGACTGAGTCGACTCGAGCCTGGACACGGTGATTGAGCGGCGCAGGAAGGGGAGGAGAAGGAATAATTTAAAATCGGAACAAAAGTCGAACCCTTGTCAACTAAACAAAAAGAGGAGAAACCCATCAATGAAAATCACCTAAGAACGTCTCTTCTATTGGTTCCCTTTTTGCTATTGAGAATTTTTTGGTTGCACTACAACTTAAATTTCACCTTCTACATCACAATCAAACAATATTTTCAACAAAAGATAGATTTATACTTTAATTTGCTGTGTTGAATCCCTTTATTTCAGCTAGGGCTTGCAATTTCGGACCCGACACGACCTGACATGAAGTTAGCGGGTTTGGGTCAGGGCTAAATGGGTTCGGGTCGTAAACAGGTCGACACGATAGACCCATTTAATAAATCGGTCGGGTCGGGTCGGGTCGGGTCTACCTGCAATCTGATACTGTAATATATAGTATCAGCGGGTCTATCGGGTTAGGTCGGGTCGAGTCGGATCGGGTCAACTAAATAAACCCATGTGGTAAACGGGTCTTATCGGGTCTACCCGTTTAAAAACGGGTCGGGTACGGGTTAAGGATCTAGACAAGATTAGTTAAACGGGTCGGGTCCGGATCTAAGGCTTTTGGACACGACCCGAAACTAGACCCGACACGAACCCGACCCGACACAACCCATTGCCACCCCTAATTTGAGCTCTTGCATCTTCATCCTGTTAGCGTAGGGTTTCGTTTAGTTATTTTGCATCTTACAAGAATTGCATATTAATTTTTATAGTTTACATTTTACTGCGATTTTATTTTAGTTTGTTTAGCAAGTACAAAGTTTGTAAACTAGCTCCTAACCAACCTTGGTCGAAGCCAATTAAGTATTGATCGTCCGATGATTCGTACCAGTGTGACATTGACACTTGTACTTGTGTGCAAGCAACACAAGTATTTATTACTGAATTATTTGGGGCTATGAAGCCTTGATAGCTACATGCAATACATAGACTAAACTATTTTGTACAACTTATTATTCTGGTCTTTAAAATCTCAGTATTGTTAATCCAGAAAAACTTAGATTTCATGATGGACCATGTCGGGCATTGTGTGGTGTTTAATGTTTATGCCCCCGTGTAGGGGTGGCAATGGGCCGTGTCGGGTCGGGTTCGTATCGTGTCTAGTTTCGGGTCGGGTCCAAAACCCCTAGACCCGGATCTGATCCGTTTAACTAATCATGTCTATGTCTAGATTCTAAACTTGTATCCGACCCGTTTATCAACGGGTAGGCCCGATAAGATCCGTTTACCACATGGGTCTATTCAGTTGACCCGATCCGACCTGACCCGATAAATCCGCTGGTACTATATATTACCGTATCGGATTGCGGGTAGAACCTACCCGACCCGACACGATCCGTTGAATTTTAAATGGGTCTTCCCGGGTCTACCGTGTCCAGACCCTAAACCCGGACCCGACCCGTTTACGACCCGAACCCGTTTAACCCTGACCCAGACCCGCTAAATTTGTGTCGGGCCTGCCGTGTCGGGTCCAAAATTGCCAGCCCTACCCCCATGTTTGTTCAAATATCATTTTTCTAGTAACATTTGTGGATTAAAAAGTCTAGGAATCCATGCTAAATAGAAAGAGAAAGGGAAGGGCTCGAGAAATCTATTAGATGCATGTGTCCAAGCACCTTCAAGCTTATGCAAACGTTGAACGATTTGAAAAGCTAGCCAGTAGAAAGAGAGTTATATTATTTTGGATAGTTAGGAGAGCAAGAGAAGTTTAGTGCTCACATCTAATCTCCTTAGTTTATTTACTTTTTTTGAGGGGTAATCTCCTTACTTTATGGATTTATTTGTCGACCACAAGTACCTAAAGATTTCTAACACTTATTTTTTTATTGTAAAATTATAAAAAATAATTAAAAATAAGGACAAATTACAAAATCTTTCCCTGAACTATATACCATATTTCATATAGGTCCCTCAACTTTTTTTTTTTGGAACAGTTTGATCATTGATCAACTATGCTCCATCTGCATTGAACTCCCTCCATCAAATTTTTATCGTGAAAATACCCATAACAATTTATAATAAGACTCCAAATTGTTTAGAATTTTTAACTTGTGCTTACTAGGGAAAGGGTATTTTCAGAATAAATGTTGACCTAGGGGGACTAAATGTTCAGAGATCAAATTGTTCAAACAAAAAAAAAAAGTTAAGGGACCAATATGAAATGAGGTCTATAATTCAAGGGGTTTTTTTTTATAATTTGATCTAAAAAAATAAATAAAAACAAGTCAAGGATCTGTGAGTGGTGCATCAATCTCATTGGAACCGGCAAAGTGTTTCGTTTCCTTGAGAGCAATGATATTGAGCCAGAATGTTTTACAGATTTTTTTTAACCAGAATGGGCCATTCCCTCGTCTATTTTACGGTTTATTGGTGATAGAATTAGGGTTCACACCAAGCATTTGGGACTGTAGCTAGCACGAATTAAGGATATTTTTTCTTATTTTTTTTTTAAAAATTTAAAGTTGTAAATGCCTTATTTTAGCCATTTAGGTCGAGGCGAGTTGGTAAAGTCTCGGGTGGTTGGTACCCGAGACCTGGGATCGATTCCCGCTTGCATAGAATTAATATATGATAGCAGGAACGCCTTATTCAGATGAGATCCTGAGGGACTATAAAAGACAAAAAAAAGGGGGATATTTTATGTTAGCAACGAATTAAGAGAATATGATTAGTTTAGCAAATCTCAATAAGAACAATGGTAAAATATCTAATAAATATTTAGATTTTACACATTCCCAAACTAAGCATACCCGACTTGCAAATTTCTTGATCCAATCTCTTCCACTACTGAAAATTTGCCCCCTCTGTACAGAAAAATCCGACGATTTCCTTCCAAGATACGATGATCACACAACTCGTCGTCTTGTGCAGAAAGACGAGTTTTTGAACCACCCTTTTTCACCCTTCAAAAAATAGAGAATTTCCAAGAAAATCAAAGAAGAAGAAGAAGAAGGGTTTTGTTTTTTCTCTTTTTTTCCCCAAAACCCAAAAGTTACTCTCAAAAACTCCATTCTCTAGTTTTTACTCCCCCACAGGGTATCAGCTATGAGAACGTGGCCATCAAAATAGCCAACTCACAATTGACCTAAGGACTTGGCCAAAATCCGTTGGAAAACCCAAATAAAAAATATTTTAATTAAAAGTAAATCCAACAATTCCCCACATTAATAAAATATTTAAAATCATAAATCAAAGAAATTATTTTGGATATCTCACATCAATCATATACAGGTGTTTTCGGTAAGAGGTGTCTGGCTGACTTGAACCTTTACCTAGTAAGACTAATCTTTATAAGTATAAGTCTGAGGTGAATTAAGTCTTGAGCCTGAACCCTTATGTGAATATATTTACTAGAAACACGCACTAAACGAGCTATTAGGGTAAGTTCCACGGGGTTGCGCTTTCCGGCCATGCGCAGTATCATGTTTCATGAGTGCTCTAGGAATTAGCCCAAATTTCATAGGTAGCGGCCCCACTACTACACTCACATATGTGAGTTCTCTAAGGGTAAACTGTAATTAATACCCTGCCACATAGGTCTTGAACTCATTCAGATTAATGAACTCTTTCTATAATTTTACAGTTAATGAGCACTTACATCATAGGGAGGGACTTGGAGTTAAACTCCAAATTAGTACTCCAACTAGTTACTCGATCAACTCATTTCTTATTGAACTTTCTTTCTGGGATATCTAGTTAAATAAGTTGGGTAGCCACTGACGATAACTATCAAGAAATAGGCTTCAGTCCCCTCCCCCTCGATGTATCCTCAACTTGCCTTCTAGCAAGTCATTTTGTGAACGGATCAACAAGATTCTTTATCGATCTTACATAATCGAGTGAAACCACTCCATGAGTCCAAAGATATCTAATGGAATTATGTCTTAGATGAATATGTCATCTTCTTTCATTATACAATGCACTCTTAACCAAAACAATGGTTGCATGGTTGTCATAGTGCAGAGACACAAGTGGAATGGGTTTATCTCCCAACAAAAAATCTGTTAATAGATTTCTAACCCACTTACCCTCAGCTCTAGTCAAATATAGAGCCATAAACTTGGCCTTCATCATGGACTGAGACAATAAAGTTTCTTAACAGACTTCCAAGACACAGCAGCACGTCCTATGAGAAAAATATAGCCACTAGTGGCCTTAGTCTTATCAGACTCAGAGATTTAGTTAGCATCACTGAATCCCTCTAGTACTGCAGGAAACCTGGAGTAATTAAGCTTCAGGTTCATGGTACTTCTCAGGTACCTAAGAACTATATCTAAGGCATCCCAATGATGCACATCTAAACTGCTAGTAAACCTGCTCAACTTGTTCACACCATAAGCAATATCAGGCCTAGAACAATTTATGAGATACATCAAACTCCTAATGATTTGAGAGTATCTCAACTGAGAGACAACCTTTCACCTATTCTTTCTAAGTTTGATACTAGAATCTAACAAAGTATGAATAGGTTTACAATAAAACTTCTCAAATTTCTTAAAAATTTTCTCAACATAATGAGACTGAGAAAGAGAATATTCATCTAGAGTCTTATCAGTTTAAGACCCAAGACAACACTAGCAACACCAAGGTCAGATATCTTAAAATGATTTGAAAGAAATATCTTAGTTCTCAAAATAATATATAAACATGATCCAAATAATAATATGTCATTTATATAAAGATAAATAATGACAATATTATTATCCTCTACTCTACTATAAATACATTTATCTGAATCATTAATAGAAAACCCAACAGATAACAGAATCTGGTCGAATTTTGCATGACACAGCTTAGGGGCTTGGTTAAGCCCATAAAGATATTTAACTAATCTACAGACATTATGCTTTTGCCCTGTAATCACAAATCCCTTTGGCTTATCTATATAAATCTCCTCTTTAAGATCACCGTTCAAGAAGCCAGTCTTGACATCCATTTGATGGATCTCGAGATTATGGATAACAGCTATATCTATCAGCACTTGGATAATAGTGATCCTTGTCACATGGGAGTAGGTATCAAAGAAATATATCCCCTCTTGCTATCTGTACCCCTTGGTAACAAGGCGAGTCTTAAATTTCTCTATAGTGCTATCTGGCCTAATCTTTTTCTTAAAGATCTACTTGGATCCTATGGTCTTAATGACATAAGGTAGATCAGTTAACACCCAGGTATTATTAGATTGGATTGACTCTATCTCACTGTTGATGGGCTCTACCCAAAAAGGGAGCATCAACTGAGGTCATAGCAACCTGAAAAGTCAATAGATCTTCCTCTGCCAAAAAGGTAAAGAAGTCATTACCAAAGTTCTTCTCAACTCTGGTTCTGATACTTCTTCTAGGTTCAACGGATTTTACTTCCACTGGTACAGACCCACTAGAAGAAGTAATGTCAAAAAAAATCAAGTATAGATCTACTATATCTATTGCTAAATGGAAACACATTCTCAAATAATGTAACATCCCTAGACACCATAATAGAGTTTTCAGTAATATCACTTATGGGGGAAGATTTTGGCCGTCGTACGTGACCCTCATCCAACAGTCGATTGAAGGTTTTACCCTTCAGGATGTGGTGCGCTTCGAAGCGCTGAGCTGTAACTTGCTAGGCTGTCACATAAGCACTGTAGGGTAGTGACAGAGAGTTGACACTAGATGTGGTGACGAAGTTCGGCCGAAGCCTACGTCTCTGTGCGGTAAGACACACCTTTAGAATCCACTATCTCTGAATATAGTATAGCTACTCTCGATAGGCCGATGAGTGCTTCTTACAAGATAACAGAGGGTGGAGAGGAAATCTGAAAAACAAAAGGCTCAAAGAGCTCTGGAAAACAGAAAGTGGGATTATGGTTTGGATTTTGGGATCTGGATTATTTTATAGGATTGGCTATTTATAAGGGTTTGGTTTATCTAGAGAATATTCTAAGAATATCTGGTGTTTGGTAAATACACAGGGGGATTTACCAGACTCTAGATAGTGCAAATAGGCCAAGGCAAGGCAGGGGGTCCCACCGTCATACTCGTAGGCCCTAGGCGAGGCTGCGGGTCCCACCATCATGCTTGTGAACCCCAGGTAAGGTTGCAGGTCCCACCATCATGCTTGTGGGCCCCAGGCGAGACTGTGGGTCTCACCGTTGTGTTTATAGGCCCTAGACAGGGCTGCGGGTCCCACTACAGGACGTTAGTAAGATTTTGCACCCATAGTTATCCCTCCCAGCTAGGTAGGTGCTAACCTAGCTGGCTGGAATTTTCTGGTGCAAAGTTGGTCGCTCGTCTGCCGACCTTATGTCCGGGGTCGACCATCGTCTGTCTGCCGACCCGCTACGTGAGGCCGACCGTTGCGCTTATCGACCCCCTATCAGGGTTCGGCCGTGTGTGCGTCTGCCGACCCGTTGTGTGGGACCGACCATCGTCTATCTGCCGACCCCCTATCCGAAGCCGATCGTCGTCGATCTGTATGTCGACCCCTTGTCCGGGGCCAACTATTGTCTGTCTGCTGACCCCCTGTACGAGACCGACCGTTGCACGGGACCGATTTCGTATGTGTTACCCCCTCCCAGTTGAGTAGGTGGTAACCTAGCTGACTTGGATTGTAGACATAGGCACGCGCAGGGCGTTGCGGGTCAAAGAACCTAGAAGGATTCGAGCAAAAGATTTAGGGGTTTTTTTTGCGAAAAAGCCAGGCGACGAGGGGCTTTGTGTATAAAGCTAGGGGGCAGAGGACTTTGTGCAAAAAGTCCAGGGAATAAGGGGTTTTGTGCAAAAAGCTAGGGGGGCTTTGTGTATAAAGCTAGGGGGTGGGGGACTTTGTGCAAAAAGTCCGAGGAATATGGGGTTTTGTGCAAAAAGCCAGGGGTAGGGGGTTCAGTCAAAAATAACATCCAAAGGGGTGGGAGGGGGGGGGGGAGGGGCCTTGCAATATGAGGGGGGTCTTGCCATTTTTTTTTTTTTTTGAAACCGAGAGAAGGGGGGTTTCTCGTTGTTGTTGTTTTTTCTTTGAACCCGAGAGAAGGGAGCTACGCATTTGAGACCAGAGGGGGTTGGAGAGCTAAACTAAGTCAAGTCGAGTTGAGTCGAGCTTTGGCCTGTTTGAGCTTGTCTTGACTAGTAACCGAACGAGCTCGAACGAGTTCTCATCGACACTCACGAACAGCGAGTTTGCCGACGTGTTGTCTAGCGACGAACGTCGCGTCTACCGACCCGTTGTCCAGCGTCGGGCGTCGCACCCATCATCGAGTTGTCTGGCATCGACCGTCGCGTCTGTCTGTTGAGTAAGATATGGTCTAGGGTTTGTAAAAACCATTGTTGATTAATAAATGAGTTGATATTTATATTAGAATAGCTTAATTGGTGTGTATTATACGTGTTCTATATACTGAACTGAAAAGAGCCATGGCTGTATAGTGGTTCATCTGAGTGGAAGACTCGGTTGATTTAGTACTATTAGCCTAAATTATTCGCAGTTCTGATTAGGGTTGGTCGCCCTATTAGGTTAAGCTGTTAGAATGACAGAGCATGGGTTTCTCCACTATGGTCATTGCCAAGCACAGTGTCTGTGGCTGAACATAATCAATACGGTGCACAGATCGGTGAGCAGACACCGGTGCACATAGCCGTGTTTCTACTTAGGGTAATAGATCCTAAACCCTGAGGAACCATGACCGATGGACTAACCAGTTTAGGTAACTTTGGTTCACCAACGTGTGAGGGATCTAACCACGACCCAATACCACGGTGCGCTGGTGCATGCCACTCCTGTAGGCTATTCACATCCCATTGGGAGGTGCGTTCCTTGGTTTGACATACACCGTACTAAAACCAGGCCTGGTGGTTAACAGTTGAGCTGTTAGACCGGATCCGGTTGTTTGGCCAAAATGACCGGAGGTACAATGTGTTAATCTACCTGGAAGGAACCTAGTCATATGGTCACTTGAGTCTGACGGTGCTCTCCACCGCTCAAGTTGATACATGGCACCGAGTGAAGGGACATCTAATTACCTAACTAAGTGGAGAGCAGGGGTATGCGAGAGAGCTTAATAAGCCTGAGAGAATCGGAGTGCAGCCTGTGTCGCACTCTAGGAGGCCATGCAGGTTAACCGGGACCCAGAGGATTGATAGGGACACTTGGGTAGTGTGTCGATCGGGTCCGGTTAGAAGCCATGAATCCTAGTCCCTGAAGGTTCCACCTTATCCACGATCGTTATGGATCATTACTTTCTCCTTGTCTCACAGCACAATATGAGTTGAAGAAATAATGCCTTAATCGTCTTGTGTTCCGTGAGTGTATTGCACTACGGCATGCACAGGACTAAGTGTGTTCACTAGGGGCAACCCCAGAGTAGTATAAGGACACACGTTGTTGCCATAATGCCATGAGGAGTTCATTCTGTGTGTGCGTGTCGCACTAGAACACGGTATGTGTGTTTAGTGATTTTAACTATAGGGGCACCCCATATTTTACTAAGGGCACCCCTGTAAATAGTAAAAATACTATTCATCACTCCATGGTATGTTAAATAGGTATAGATGAGGTGCCCTAAGTGTTAGAGTACTTTATCATGCACGGAGATGGACCATGTATGCTCCCGTATGAGGTGAATGGCCACTAGATGCATGGGGGCATTTTGGTTATTTCAAAATATCCCGCATGCCCTAGTAGCCGCCCCCCTCATTAGGGTAAATATGCATGGCCATCAAATCCATATTTAAAGGGATTAATTCAGATTTGAAATGATTTGAATCTATTCCCTTTAATTGCAAAACCTAATATGGCAACTATACAATAATGGGCATTTAATTTTGAGGATTAATGAGAGAGAGGGGGGGGGACGGTTCATATGGACAAAGGGAGAGGGAGGCACGGTTTCTAAGGCATATTAGGCAAGGAAAAATTGAGCCTCTCTCAGATTTTTAAGAGAAAGACCGATCCCCCTCTCCCTGGTGTTCGGTTTTGGCCTCCCTCTCTCTCTTGGGCACTTATCTCTCTCACTCTTGGGTTTGACCTAAGGTGTGAAGAGAAAATCCTCTTCATCTCATTTTCTTCTCCTCATAAAGTGTGTGTGATATAGAAGAAGAGAAATCTTGCACTCCAAAGTACTCAGAGATTGGAGTGCAAGGATCCGGGTCGATTCGCAAGATCAAGTGTACCCGAAGAATAACGAGGCTTCTCCCACACACGTGGATACTTCCGTCATCATCAACTTGGAAGATTAACATCGCGGTGCTAAATGGCGCATGGAGGTATAATATACTAAACCCTAGATCTATTGAATTGCATGCATAATATTTATGGTGTGTTTCGATAGATGACTATAGGGGTTCGTTTACATTTCGTTTCAATCTTGCGCATATGATTGTTTCTTAAGAAAATTTTAAAAATATACCACACACCGTATCGATTCTATGATCGAGTCCGGCTACCGTTGCGCCTCTGACATCATTTCCAATACTGTCGCCACGTGCTTTGTCGTACGACGAGGCGACGACAGCAGCCTCGGGCTTTGCCGAGCGCCGAGGCGGCGATAGCAGCCTCGGGCTTTGCCGAGCGTCGAGGTGGCGATGGTGGCCTCGGATTTTTTCTAGCGTCGAGGTGGCGATGGCAGCCTAGGACTTTGTCTTTGAATGCCAAGGCTGAGGTTGCCTCCGGCCGAGACGGTGCTGACGTTTCGAACTTTATCAGGTGCCGAGGCAACGAAGCCTCGAATGCCAAGGTGAAGGTCACCTCGGGTCGAGACGGTGCTGACGTCTCAGTATTCGTCAGGTACCGAGGCGGCGAAGCCTGCTTCAGACTTTGTCTTCAAATGCCGAGGTGAAGGTTGCCTCGGTCTGAGACGATGCTGACGTCTCGGGCTTCATCAGGTGCCAAGGCGGCGAAGCTCGCTTCGGAATTTGTCTTCGAATGCCGAGGTGAAGGTCGCCTCGGGCCGAGAGGGTGCTAACGTCTCGGGCTTCGTTAGGTGTCGAGGCAACGAAGCCTGTTTAGGACTTTGTCTTTGAATACAGAGGTAAAGTTGCCTCGGGCTGAGACGGTGCTGACGTCTTGGGCTTCGTCAGGTGCCGAGGAGGCGAAGCCTGCTTCGGACTTTGTCTTCGAATGCTGAGATGAAGGTTACCTCGGGCCGAGACGGTGCTCATGTCTCGGGCTTCGTTAGGTGCAGAGGCGGCGAAGCCTGCTTCGGACTTTGTCTTCAAATGACGAGGTAAAAGTCGCCTCGGGCCGAGATGGTGCTAACATCTCGAGCTTTGTCAGGTGTCGAGGCAGCGAAGCCTGCTTCGGCCTTTGTCTTTAATGCCAAGGCAGATGTTGCCTCGGACCGAGACGGTGCTGACGTCTCAGGCTTCGTCAGGTGTCGAGGCAGCGAAGCCTGCTTCGGACTTTGTCTTCGAATACCGAGGTGAAGGTCGCCTCGAGCCGAGACTATGCCAATGTCTCGGGCTTCGTCAGGTGACGAGGCGGTGAAGCCTGCTTCAGACTTTGTCTTTAATGCCGAGGCGGAGGTCGCCTCGGGCCGAGACGGTGCTGATGTCTCGGGCTTCGTCAGGTGCCGAGGCGGTGAAGTCTGCCTCGGACTTTGTCTTCAAATGTCAAGGCGGAGGTTGCCTCGGGCTGAGACGATATCGACGTCTTGGGCTTCGGTAGGTGCCGAGGCAGCGAAACTGCCTCGAACTTTATCTTCAAATGTCGAGGCGGAGGTCGCCTCGGGCTGAGATGGCATCGATGTCTCGGGCTTCGTTAGGTGGCGAGGCGGCGAAGCCTACCTCAGACTTTGTCTTCGAATGCCGAGGTAAAGATCGTCTCGGGTTGAGATGGCGTTGATGCCTCAGGATTCGTCAGGTGCCGAGGCGGCGAAGCCTGCCCCGGGCTTTGCTTTCGAATACCAAGACAGAGGTTGCCTCGGGCCGAGACGGTGCTGATATCTCGGGCTTTGTCTTTGAATGCCAATGGAGAGGCCTTGGGATTATTGATCGATGGAAGTTAGAATTCGGAGTGCTTAGCGTAGCGTCCTTGTATCGGTTGGACTTAAGCAAAGTGTCGTTTCAGTCGAACCTATGTATCGGGATACATAGCTTTGTACCATTGCAGGTTAGTCGGTCATGTCGTAATACGAATCGAACTAACTATGGCAAGGCACTAGTGCATGTGTCCTTACGTGACAACGTGAGCATGTGCGACACCAATGATTCAGAGTACTCAGTGTAATGCCCTTGTATCGGTTGGACTTAGGTGAAGTACCATTTCAGTCGAACCTATATATCGAAACACGTAGCTTTGTATCGTTGTAAGTTAGTCAGCCGTGTCGCAACGCGAACCGAACTAATTATGATGAGACACTAGTGCATGTGTCATTACGTGACAACGAGAGCATGTGCGACGCCAATGATTCGATGTACTCAGTGTAGCGCCCTTGTATTGGTTGGACTTAGGCGAAGCACCATTTCAGTCGAACTTACATATCGGGACATGTAGCTTTGTACCGTTGTAAGTTTGTCGGCCGTGTCGCAATGCGAACCGAACTAACTATGGCAAGGCACTAGTGTATGTGTCCTTACGTGACAATAGGAGCATGTGTGATGCTAATGATTCGGAGTACTCCGTGTAGCGCCCTTATATCAGTTGGACTTAGGTGAAGTGTTGTTTTAGTCGAACCTACGTATCGGGACACGTAGCTTTGTACTTTTGCATGTTAGTCAGCCGTGTCACAACGTGAACCGAACTAATTATGGTGAGACACTAGTACATGTGTCCTTACGTGACAACGGGAGCATGTGCGATGCTAATGATTTAAAGTACTCAAAGTAGCGCCCTTGTATCGGTTGGACTTAGGCGAAGCGCCGTTTCAATCGAATCTACGTATTGGAAGACGTAGCTTTGTACTGTTGCAGGTTAGTCAACCATGTCGCAAAGCAAACCGAACTAACTATGACGAGGCACTAGTACATGTGTCCTTACGTGACAACAAGAGCATGTGCGATGCCAATGATTCGGAGTACTCAGCATAGTGCACTTGTATCGGTTGGACTTATGCGAAGCACCGTTTCAATCGAACCTACGTATTGGGACACATAGCTTTGTACCGTTGTAGGTTAGTAAGCCGTATCGCAACACGAACCAAACTAATTATGATATTGAGTAGAAGTTGAGGTAGAATTTGATAGTCTTCGATATAACTTGAAACAACTATTATTTTATTGATAACTCAGAAGATGTTACATCATGGATTTCAGATGAGCGACATTCTGAGTTGTTGACAGTCAGCGGCCTTCTACTCTGATCGATGGATGGATTGCTTTCCTTTGGTATCCGTGGTCTTCTGAAGCTCTGTGGGTCTATCGCCTGCCCGCCTTGACCTCTTGGAGGTTTCATCTTCCTCAGCCTGTGCGTTGTGAGCTTGAGCTGTTGGTCTCGTTGGTTCCTTATTAGAAAGATATTTTTTGAGATTATGTCCCTTTTGTGCGATCCAATCGTTCTCCACCTTGATCTCTTATTGAATTTGATCGAATAGCACTCCGAGGGAGGCAGGAGGATTGCGGATTAGGTCGTTGTAGATGTGGAGGTCAAAGCGTAGGATGTTATGGAATACGAGCATGATGGCTCCATCATCGAGGTGACGTCCTGAGAGCGCAGCATGCTCATTCCGGAACCTCTGAGAGAACTCTCGGAGGGTTTCATCTAATCTCATCCTGAGCCGGTAGAGGTAGTTTAGCTTCTTTTCTGACTTGAGGTTCAGCCAATAGTGTTGAACAAAGAGGCCTGCCAGATTCCTGAATTGACTTACGGTGGCGCGTAAGGAGGTTGTGATACCACTCCAGTGACATGTCATGTAGGTTGTCAACGAAGGTGAGGCATAGAACCTGGTTGTCATGGTCGTGTGGTGTCAACGGCTGCTTGAATGCGAGGACGTGCAGCGTCGGATCTCTAGTCAGGCAGTTGAACTTGGGGAGAACGGGAGCTTTCCAACTTCGAGAAAACTGGGAGTAGAGAATATGCCGATGAAGCGGGACTTCGAAGGCGTTATTGTTCTTTCGATCACCTTGCTGGTCAGAGAGGCATCTCAGAGGTAGAGGAAGCAGAGAGGGCGTTGAAATCTCTTTTGTCGTCCGATGCCTGGTTGGGGCTCGATTGTTGTTGTAATAATGTTGAACTGTGGAGCGACGACCATCGTTCCAAACATCCCTTACGATGCGGGGATCAGGGCATGATTCAGAACCGAGAGACTCGGGATGGCGAGCAGACTCATTGAGATGTTCCCAGACCGTTGGCTTGGAAGGAATAGGCGAGGGTCTTCTTGAAAAGGGCACGAGGGGCCGTCGGGAGGTATCAACGACGGATCATCTGGAAGGAGCGGGGGAGGGGCTGAGCAACCGATGGACTTCTACCTCATTGCTAATACTGGCGATTGACCACAGAGGGTCAACTCTCGCTCCGACTGCGATCTACCGGAGTGAGTCCCTTTCGACCATGAGAGCAACACTCTACTTCATGAGGGTGAGAAATTGAAAGCCCTCTACTGTGATTTGGTACGACGGTTGAGCATTGGCACCAGGAGAGACGTGCGCTTTCTCCAAGCATTGGGGGATTAGGTCGACGAATTGAGGCGACTGTCAAGGTTGAGCTTGGGCGGCGCGATCAACCGATGGGCAACTCCTTGAATTAATAGCGTGCTGCTGTTCTGGGTGTTGGCTTGTTACGAACCGACGACTCATTGAGCGAGTCGTTGGATGTTGAGCATCTGGGTGCATGCTATTTTCTTCCAGTTAGTCCACCGGTGTCTTTGCCATTTAGATGTAGCGATGGGGAGAAACGGATTGCTCGGGCAATCAGAAACTGCTACTGAAGGAGCTGGGAAGCTTGGAAGTTGCAAGTTGATAGGATAGATCCCACAGACATCGCCAAACTATGGGGGAGGATTTCGGCCGTCGTACGTGACCCTCCTCCAACAGTCGATTGAAGGTTTTATCCTTTGGGATGTGGTGATTGAAGGTTTTATCCTTCGGCCGTCGTACATGACCCTCCTCCAAACTTGCTAGGCTGTTACATAAGCACTGTAGGGTAGTGAGAGAGAGTTGACACTATATGTGGTGACGAAGTTAGACTGAAGCCTACGTCTCCGTGCAGTAAGACACAACTTTAGAATCCACTATCTCTGAATGAAGTAGAGCTACTCTCGACAGGCTGATGAGAGCTTCTTATAAGATAACAGAGAGTGGAGAGGGAATCTAAAAACCAAAAGGCTCGAGGAGCTCTGGAAAACAGAAATTGGGATTATGGTTTGGATTTTGGGATCTGGATTATTTCATAGGGTTGGCTATTTATAAGGGTTTGATTTATCTGGGAAATATTTCAAGAATATTCGGGGTTTGGTAAATACCTAGGGAGATTTATCATACCCTAAATAGTACAAGTGGGCCCAGATAGGGTTACGGGTCCCACCGTCATACTTATGGGCTCCAGGCGAGACTGCGGGTCCCACCATCATGCTTATGGGCCCCAGGCAGGGCTGCAGGTCCCACCGTCATGCATGTGGGCCCCAAGCGAGGCTATGGGTCCTATCGTCGTGTTTGTGGGCCCCAGGCAGGCCTGCAAGTCCCACTACATGGCGTTAGCTAGATTTTGCACCCACATCACTCACCTCGAACCTGAAGAGCAGAAACCTAAATGCTGCACTACTATGTGTATATCCTAAAAAGACAATCAACGGACTGGGGATCTAATTTCCACTTCTTGTTCAACGGTACGGCCACAATAGGCAAGCACCCCCACACTTTAAAAATTTTGAGGCTAGGCTTCCTATTTTTCCATAACTCATAGGGAGTTTTATCATTACCCTTAAATGGAATCCGATTAAGAATATGACATGCTGATAATAGCGCCCCCCCCCCATAAGTTATAGGGTACACTAGAACTACTCAACATGGAATTTACCATGTCCTTAAAAGTTCTATTCTTTCTTTCTGCAACTCCATTGAATTGGAGAGAAAAAAGAGCTGTAACTTCATGGATAATCTTATATTGTTCACAAAATTATGACATACACGTACTGATAAATTCCCCTCCACGATCCGATCTAAGGATTTTAATCATTTTCTCTTGTTGATTTTCAACCTCGGCTTTATAGGCAATAAACCTATCCAAAACCTTATCCATGGTCTTAATAAGATACACATAGCAGAATTTTGAAATGTCATCGATGAATGAAATAAAATAATTTTTCCCTCTATGGGTAAGAACATTATTGAACTCGCAGATATTACTATGGATTAACTCTAGCAAGCTAGAATCTCACTCAACAAAAGGAAAAGATTTACGAGTTTACTTAGCCCGTACATAAATCTGACATCTATCTTTATAATCTATACTAGAAGAAAGAATTAAACTAGCATTCATCATACATTTCAGAGTGCCAACATTAACATGTCCTAATCTAGCATGCCAGATAGTAGAATTATTAATATTTGATGAAACAGATAATACACTTTTATTTAAATTCAAATTTGGTAAAATAGATAGTTTGAAAATATTATCACAGATATATCCCAAGCCAATAAAAGTACTAAACTTAGACAATACTACTTTATTAGATTCAAACATCAACTTGTAGCCGTCTTGTATTAGACGGGACTCACAAATCGGGTTCTTGCAAAGCTCTGGCACATGCTGCATATGATGTAGCTGGATGACCTTCCCTGTAGTTAACTTCAGGTCTACTTGTCATTGTCGAAGCACTCATGCAGCAGTAATATTTCCCATGGTCACGCTGCTATCAGATTCTTAATACGACACGAATGCAGATCGATTAGCATAAACATGTATATTTGTACCAGTATCCACCCACTACTCTTCTAGTTGATAGATAATATGAACTTAAGGATGACAAGAAACGTACCCTCCTCCTGAAATGGAGTCACCATTAGTCACCATATTCACCTGGCCCTCGACAACTTATTATCCCCTCTTAATCTTGTTCTGGTAGCACTTTCAAGCATAGTGCCCAGTTTTATGACACACATAACACTCAATTTTGCTCTTGTCTTTCTTGACCTTAGGATTGGGTGTAAGGTTGACTGATTCTTCTAAAAGGTTTTCTTATTGAATTTGGGCTTTTGACCTACCACCATATTGGCTTTGGCATTAAACTCAGAAGTCTGCCCCTTAGAGACATGATCTCTTTCTTAGGCTTTCTCCTTTATCTGGAGGGACACAAGAAGGTCATCTAGAGAAATGAGTTCTTTCTTATGTTTCAGGGAAAGACCAAAGTTTTTTTATGATTTATGTAGCTTTTCTATAATGGCGGCTATAACAAATTTTTTATAGATAGGGATACCTATCTGGTTAAGTTCATGGACTAATAGTTGGAGTTCATAGGTTTGGTCAACTACGAATTTGTCTTCTACCATTTTGAAGTCGAGGTATTTGCCCATATGATACCTCTCAAGTCCAGCATCTTCGGTGTTGTACTTCTGATCTAAGGCATACCAAAGGTCATGGGCAGAAGAAATTGGATGGTAGATGTTAAAAAGTTGGTCTTCCAAATAGGTATAGATGCGGCCGTGACAGAGAAAATCCCTCTCCTTCCTAAGTTCAAGAGCAGCAGTGTGACCAAGTTCTTCCTCATAATTAGGAATAGAAAAATCATCAATTATCGAGAAAGGGCCCAACATGGTAAGCCATAATTTCATCCACGCTTGACAGCGTTTGAAATTATGCCCACCGAAATTTTCAGGGGCTAGGTTCGAGGAATGAACAACAGATTCCTCAATGACCATTTTTGAGTACAAGTACTGAAAGCAGATAACAAAGATATAAGCCACGGTATGAATCATCAAAACTCGATCTTCATTGCATATAATAAAATCAAAGTAGATGTTAGACATGAGAATATTCAATATAAATTGAAACATGTCTATTGCTAATCGATACATATACTTATTTCGAGAAAATAAGCATATTAGGATCATATTCATGATTAAAATTAAACATATCATATTAACAAAGGAATTTTCTTTACGATTGTTACCAATGAATAGAGAGAATATGATTAGTTTAGCAAATCTCAATAAGAACAATGGTAAAAGATCTAATAAATATTAAGATTTTACACATTCCAAAACTAAGCATACTCGGCTTGCAAAATTCTTGATCCAATCTTTTTCACTACTAAAAGAATTATATAGAAAGAGAGATTAAGTTAGAAGGGTTAGAGAAATTTTACTTGACGTCGAAGCATGTTAGAAACATTTTTCGTAAAGAAAATTCACACCCTCTGCATAGGAAAATCCAAAGATTTCATTCCAAGATACAACGACCACACAAGTCGCCATATTGTGCAGAAAGACGAGTTCTCGAACCACCCTTTTTCACCCTTTGAAAAATGAAGAATATCCAAGAAAATCAAAGAAGAAGAAGAAGGATTTTGTTTTGCTTTTTCTCTTTTTTTCACAAAACCCAAAAGCTATTCTCACAAACCCCCTTCTCTAGTTTTTACTCCCCCACAGGGTATCAGCTATAAGAACGTGGCCACCAAAATAGCCAACTCACAACTGACCAAAGGACTTGATCAAAACCCATTGGAAAACCCAAATAAAAAATATTTTAATCAAAAGTAAATCCAACATTTTATTCATAACCCAAAAATCTGTAATTACCCCCCCCCCCCCCCCCCCCCCCCTCCTCTTTCGTTTCACAATAACCTTTTCAAAGTTTTTTAAGTGTCCATTATACCCTTATTTTGTATCTCACATACCAACAAAAACCTAACTTAAATACATAAACCTTTGGAAGCCTATTTGAGAAGGAAACAGTGACAATGGATATAACATCATCGTCATCGGTAACAGCAACGGCAACGAGACTTGACGAACCCAACCCCTAATTCTCCTAATCAGATTCCTCTATAGGAGATATAACCCATCTACCAAGAGAGAAATAAGAGAGAGTTGGCACCCTCGCCTAATATATTTAAGAGTGGGGTGTTCAAGAGGGCGTATAATTGGGATATATTCAAGAGGGTGCGTGTTTAATTGGGATATATTCAAGGTGAGACGTGCCATTAAGTGGGGTGTAATCAAGGTGAGATGTAAGAGGGAAGGGTAGTTTTGGAATAGAAATAGGGTATCTATACTATATACTAAAATGGAACCCTTCAAAAAAAAAAAAAAAAATGGAAGCCTCTCTCCTGTGTTGTGACACGTGGACGTCTTTTAAAGAGTTAGAATTCTTCTTCCGTGTGTGAATGCGGCACTCTTTTAAATCCATTTAAAAACCTACCATAAAGATGATAAATTTTCATTCAATGGTATTCAATGGTTATTTGATGTTAATCTCTCTCTCTAACAAGTGAATCATACTCACTTCAGATTTCACACTTCTTCAAATAGTTGTGATGTCGTCTTTGCCAAGTGGCGTGCATGAAGCATTCGGGCATTGCCCGGATTTCTTACTAGTATCTATACTAAAATGGAAGCCTCTCTCCCATATTGTGACACGTGGACGTCTTTTAAAGAGCTATAATTCTTTTTCAGTGTGTGAACTCGGCTCTCTTTTAAATTTTTATTCAATAGCATTTAATGGTCATTTGATGTTAATCTCTCTCTCTCTTTCTCTCTCTCTAACAAGTGAATCACACTTACTTCAGATTTCACACTTCTTCCAACAATTGTGATGTCGTCTTTGCCAAATGGCGTGCATTAAGCACATTCGGGCATTGCCCGGGTTTCTTACTAGTGATAAAAGAAAACGGGTTGTGTGCAAGTTCGTTGAAAATAGGGCTAATAACATATTTTTTGGGGTATGAAAAAAAATTGCTATAAAAAAAAAAAAAACAATTCGGCCATCCTGTTTTTTCGCCTTGATAGGCCATCCTGCAATGGTTGCTGATCACAGCCGTCTGTTGCACCCATGGTAGGTAAATCACACTAAGCCACGATAGGTGAATCATTAGTGCCGCGTCAGGGTGGCCCGGTCAACATGGAAAAGTGGGTGGCTGAGTAGCAGTTCCCTTAGTATATATGGAGTACTGCTATTTGAACCATCTTCATGGCTAAAAACTTTGCAAACCAGACTCATGCCCTGGTGGTGGCCCCCGTTTGGTGCGAATGCCGATGCATTGAGCTCTGGGCCCCGTCACCAGGGCATGGGTATGGTTTGTCGAAGTTTTTGTCGATGGAGATTTGTTCAAGTAGCATTACTCTTTTATATGTTAACAAAGGATTTTACTTGCGTTTTGGATTTGGGTTTGGGTTTGGGTTTGGATTTAGATTAACGTACAGCATACGCCAGACTTGATAACTAATTACAACTAAGCCTTTGATCGGAACAACTGTTTTGGCAACGATTATTGGGCTAACCACAGTTGAGATCAAGTCATGAACCATATATGAAAACTCAATGGGAAATGATCATTAAAATCCAGGGCCCCGTAATGATAGTAGTGGGTTAGTCTATAAATGACATGTCCATTTTAATAAATCCTATTACGTTGGTGGATCATGTAGTCGATGCAAGACCAAAGGATTCAATGTTATTACTGGAAGAAATAGTCTCAGATCTCAGATAGCATACTCATCACTTAATTAAAACATATGACCTTAATTTCTACTAAACTATAATTAAGAAATTTTTTAAGTAAACTTGGTAGTTGGATCATGATGGTAAAGTAGATTCATCCTTAAACTTCTAGATCCTTCTTAATAAAGGCGGAGTTAAAGCTGAATAAGGTGATGTTTGGCTAAGCTTCAAGAACTGGCTCATGCATCGAAAGGCTAAAACAAGTTTTGTTTGGACGAACGTCCTATCATCCAAAGTTGAGTTCAAGGGTATGTTTGTCATTTGATATGTTTATCATGGTGAGATGACCAAAAGCTCTTGAGATGGACCAATGAGAGAGAGCAGGATGCTCCAACCTGTTAAAGGAGGTTGGAACAAAATCGTTCTCCAAAAAAAAGAGAACGATTTTGTTCCAACCTCGTTAAAGAAGTTGGAGCATCCCGCTCTCTCTCATTGGTCCATTCTAAAGGTATGTTTGTCATTTTATATGTCTATTGTGGGGGGTTCTGAATCGAACCGGGCGGTTTGGGTGGCGAGCACAATCCAACAAACCAAATAAAGACAGACCGGGAATTACGTGGAAAACCCCTTCTCAACGACGAAGGGGAAAAAACCATGGGTGGGGCGAGAATGCACGAAGACTATTCTTTCGGTTACAATTCTCTCACCTTAACCCCAATTACATACCCTGAGGACCGGTCTCCCAAACTACCGACCTCTGCAATGTCACTCAGACTACCGACCGCTGCAGACAGCGTCTGTCTGCAGGTCGCTGCAAACAGTGTCTGGCTGCCGACCGACCGACCTCCGCAGAAAGCCTCTGGGTGCTGACCGACCGACCTCCGCAGACAGCCTCTGGGTGCAGACCGACCGACCTCTGCAGACAGCCTCTGGGTGCAGACTGACCGATCTCCGCAGCTCCGCAAATTCCGGGACGAAACGGGCAGCGTCTCCTCCAGAATTCTTCCCCCTCTCGCTGAAGGGGTAGGTCCCCTTTTATAGTGGCGGGGTGACGGTTACGACGCTCCGCGAAAATCTGGCGGGTGATGTGTCCCCGCAATGAGCTCAACCGCCGCGGTGACGTGGCGCGCGGTTGACACCTGGTCACGTTGGGCCGGAAGTCGCGGAGCGTTGTCAGCACCGCGAAATCTCCGGGTTCGACTGTTGTTTCACACCTTGACTCGTTGCACATCCCATCGCGAGAGAGAGAGGGGTTGTTGCATGGCCGACCCCCTCCCTTGCTGTCTGATGACACACCGACCGAAGCAATGGGGGGGCTGCTGCCCCCCCCTTTTGGTGACCGGCCGACCGACCCCCCCCCCCCCCTTTTGGCTACATGCCGACCCAGGAGAGAGAGGGGGGGGGGGGGTGTTGCCTCCTTGGTGACCGGCCGACCGACCCCCCCCCCCCCCCCCCCGTTTTGGCTACATGCCGACCCAGGAGAGAGAGGGGGGGTGTGCTGCCTCCTTGGTGACCGACCGGCCGATAGAGAAAGTACACACAATACCCCCTCCTGACCGGACGGTCTTCGGTCCCGCCCGATCAGGATCACTTCACCTCGATTTGCGTGCAGCCTCATTCTGCATGTCAGCCTCGACTTGCGCGCTAGCATCGCCTTGCACGCCCGTACCGGTTTGCGTATGTATCTCGGTTTGCGTGCCTGCCTCGGTTGGGGCTGTTGCAACTCAAAAACAACTGTCTGGGTTTTTTCTGATTTTTCACCACATGGCGTCACCGGGCGCCGCCACCTCGCCTCCTCGAAATTCAAACCCATCCAGCTCCAACTTCGTCTATAAATAGGAGCCAGATGGTTCATTTCTTTTCTCTGCTTCAAATTCCTCCTCTGTGGTCGAAGGTTCATTTGGGAGAAGTTTCGCTTGACTACACGCCGAGGACCTGCAAGGTGGTTCGCTTGGATACACGCCGAGGACCTGCGTGTTGGTTCGCTTGGATACACGCCGAGGACCTGCGTGTCGGTTTGCTTGGATACACGTCGAGGACTTACGGCGAAGATGTCTTTCACCTGGTTCTCAGTGATGAACAAGTTCCCTCTGATGGAGGAGGTCCGGGCAGCATATGGTATTCCAGATATGATATCGCTTTCCTTCGCTACCGGTCCTTTGGACCCGTCAGACGACGACCGCACTGTCATCACGCTCGGCCAGCTTCGCTGCGGCCTGCGACTTCCCCTGGCGAGCTTCTCTGGTCGTCTGCTGGAGCGCATGAACGTGTCTCCTGGCCAGATAGCTGGCAACGGCTGGAGGATCCTCCGCTGTATGGAGGAATTAGAAGTGCTGGCAGGGCAGCAGCTCTGCATCGCGTACCTTTTGAAGAAATACTTCATCAAGGATTACAAGGTAACACCTGGCAGCGTCTTCTCATACTTCAGCCTACAGGCGCGCGCAGGCAGTCACCCTCCCATTGGGGGTCTATCTGACTCGGTGAGGAGTTGGAAGGAGTGCCCCATCGTGGTCGGAGGACCCTGGAGGGGTCGCTTCAAAGTCCCCGGTCACGTCTTCCAACTCGCCGCGACCATCGAGGACTATTACCCCTCCAAGCAGCTTCAATGCCCTGGGGCTGTTGAGGAGGAGCTCGACCAACTTATTAAGCGGGTGACGAACAACGACGACGACTGGCGGCAGCTGTTTCCAAAGCTACCGGTCGTCAGGTCCTACAACACCACTCCAAAGAAAGGCAAACAGCCTACTGCGTCCGGTAGAGAAGAAGAGCCACCTACTTACTCTTCTGAGCTCCCTGACAGGTACGTCAGCTCCGTCAGACGCTTCAACCCAAACACCGCTACATCTAAACTCTGCGTGGTCTTCAGGCGGCGTGCGAAGTCGACTAAAGCTGCAGGCGAGTGTAGCCGACCGGCTGCGCGCAACGTAGCTGCACCGACGGGGAAGCCAAGGAGGCGAGTTTTGCTGAACGAGTCTTCCAGCGACGAAGATGCTGGACGCGCTCCTCCCGCTCGCTCCATGCGACGTGCTGCTACCGACGACCTTTGCTCCCTCCCTGAAGACTAGTCAGAGGACGTGCCGTCGACGGGTAGGCAGTATGTGGAGATAACAGAATCGGAGATGTCTCCCGTTTATAGTCTCTCTCCCTCCCTCGGGCGAGGCGAGCGAGCCATGCCGTCTGGCTCGGCTGGGTCGCAAGGGCGAGTTTCACCTCGCGGTTCCCCTGCTGCACCTACTGTTGCACCACCTGCTGCCCCTACCGTTGCACCACCTACTGCCCCTGCCGCTAGAATGCTCGATCACGAGGAGGCACGGGACTTCATGCCTTCGCCTTCCTCCTCTGCTTCTGGGGGCGTCGTCGGGCCACCTCCTCGTTCTCCCCTCGGGGCTACTGAAGCTACGTCTCACCGCCGCTCCCCCGGGCTCTCTGCTCGTCAGGGGGAGGAAGATGATGGTGTGGGTAGTCCTGGCTAGGAGCATCAGCTCGACGACTTTCATGAGGTAAGTCTGAGTCGTTAACGAGTTGACTGCACGTCGACGACACGCGTGACTACACGCCGACGACATACGTAACTACACGCCGACGACATGTTTTGACTGCACGTAGTAGTAACTTTTTCCCTTAACTCTGTGGTGCATGTTGTTTCCTCCTTTGTCAGGCGGCCTGTCGAATTGTCGAGGGGGGTGTTCATAGGATGACGCGGCTTAAGGCCTCTCTTTAGGCTGCTCGGCAGGAGTCGAGAGAGCTACGCGCTCAGCTGGCGGAAGCTCGACGGGTTCACGCCGAAGAGCTTGCTGCAGTCCAGGCTCAGCTCGAAGCCGCGCTGGAGAACGCTTCTGACCCCTTCGAGCTTCAAGAAGCATTGGATTCCGCTCGGGTGGAAAATGATGGGCTGTGGGAAAAGTTCAGGTCGCAGGCGGCTTCGATCAGGATACAGCGCGCAGACGCCGAGGCTGCCAAAGCCGCTCATGAGGCCAAAATCGCTGCGTTGAAGGCCTCCCTTGACCGAGCCGAAGCAGTGCATAAGGCTGCGCTTGATCGACAGCATGCTGACTGCACCACGGAGTGCAAGTCGCTTCTCGCGGAACAGGCGGCAGCATGGCGTAAGAAGGTCGCGAAGCTGCGCAGCAAGCTCCCGTCGGGACCGTGGACAGCTGGGGGAGACGCATGACCTCTTTGATATTTCGATGTAATAAAACCACTTTCGTTTGTACTGGAACCTCTTAATGTTTCATCTGAATGCCATGACTGCCTTCTTTCTCATCGACTTTGTATCTTAAGTACACATCAACGTTGTGTTGCTGAAATCTGGTTCTCATGTTTTGACTGCACGTCGACGACGCGCGTAACTACACGCCGACGACATGCGTAACTACACGCCGACGCGCGTAACTGCACGTCGACGACATGAGTAACTACACATCGACGACATGCAGAACTACACGTCGACGCGCGTAACTGCACGTCGGTGACATGCGTAACTACACGTCGACGCGTGTAACTACGCGTCGACGCCGCGCGACCAAAATCTGGCCCTTATATTGGCAGGGGGTGATATTTCCTGCCTTGCTTGCGTTGGTCAATCGATCGTTCCCCCGCGGGTTCTGTTGATCGATTTTTCTAAGTGTTCACCGGCCGGTCTCGCCCTTCGTAGGGTCCTGTCGATCGGTCGGCCAAGTGGTAAAACTCATTCGGAGTATCACGTACCACTTGGTTTAGGTTGGTCAATCGGTCGTACCCCGGTGGGGTCTATCGATCGATCTTCCCAAGTGTTCATCGGCCGGTCTCGCCCTTCGCAGGGTCCTGTCGACCGGTCGGCCATATGGTAAAACTCATTCGGAGTATCGCGTACCACTTGGTTTAGGTTGGTCAATCGGTCGTACACCGGCGGGGTCTGTCGATCGTCTTCCCAAGTGTTCATCGGCCGGTCTCGCCCTTCACGGGGTCCTGTCGACCGGTCAGCCAAGTGGTAGAACTCGCTCAGAGTGTTATATACCACTTGGTTTAGGTTGGTCAACCGGTCGTACCCAGACGGGGTCTGTCGACCGATCTTCCCAGGTATTCACCGGTCGGTCTCGCCCTTCACGGGGTCCTGTCGACCGGTCGGCCAAGTGGTGGAACTCGCTCGGAGTGTTATATACCACTTGGTTTAGGTTGCCACGGTTATCCATTCATTCTCACATTTGAACGAGAACACTGAGCAAATGCATCTTTATTGAATAGATTCAAAACTATAGAACGATTACAAGCATCTCTCATTTAGCTACCCTGGTAGAACTTGCACAGATTGGTGGCATTCCATGGGCTTGCTAGCGCATCGCCGTCTTGAGTCTCCAGGCGGTAGGCTCCATTCTTTCCCATACCATCGATGATGTATGGTCCTTCCCAGGTAGCTCCCAGTTTGCCACTTCCCAGCTCCTTGGTATTGTCGAAGACTTTCCGCATGACCAAGTCCCCTTGTTTGAATACCCGCCTTCTAACTTTGCGGTCATACGCCCTCTTGATGGCCTGATGATAATTAGCTAGGCGCGCTCTCACTCTTTCCCTCGTCTCTTCCAGCAGGTCTAGGCCATCCAGCAAGAGTTCGTCGTTCCGCTCTGGGTCGGCAGCTACGACTTATCGCTGTGTTGGGACCAAGGCTTCAGTTGGCAGGACTGCTTCGGAGCCATAGGTAAGGCTGAACGGGGACTTTCTCGTCGGTCGCTTCGGCGTCGTACGGTAGGCCCATAGAACTCCGGGTAAAGCTTCTTCCCACAAACCCTTCTTCTGCTCCAGTTTCTTCTTTAGTATGTCCAGAATGGCACGGTTCGTCGACTCTGCTTGCCCGTTGCTCTGAGGGTACCGCGGTGTAGAGAAGAACAGCTTGATGTTGTTGCTGGCGCAGAACTTCTTGATTGACTCCGCGTCGAATTGTCACCCGTTGTCTGCAACAAAAGCTCGCGGCAGTCCAAATCGACAGATGATGCTGCTCTATAGGAACTTTTCCACTTGAACTTTCCCGATCTTCAGCAGCGGGATTGCCTCCACCCACTTGGTGAAATAGTCGGTGGCGACGAGGAGGAACTTCCTCCGGTTGGGCGACGTCGGGAAGGGGCCCAAAATATCCAACCCCCACTGTTGGAAGGGCCAAGGGCTGGATACTGGGTGCAGCTCTTCTGCTGGTTGATGTATGGAGGGAGCATGCTTTTGACATTGCAAGCACCTCTTCACATATCCCCCCGCATCTGCTTCCATGGTGGGCCAGTAGTAGCCCTGTAGCTTTATCTTCCGCGCCAGGGCTCTTCCTCCGGAATGGTTCCCGCACCCCCCTTCATGTACCTCCTTCATGATTTCTGCCGCTTGTTCCTTCGTGGGGCACTTGAGGTACGGTCCGCCAAACGAACACTTGTACAGCTCGTCGTCGATGAGGGTGTATCTTGGAGCGTGCGCCTTGGTTCTTCGGGCCTCATCGACGTCCTCCGGTAGTATCCCATCAAGTAGGTACTTCTTCATGTTGCCTATCCAATCCGCTTCGACCGCAATAGTATGGGCCGTCTCAATGGCTTGTGTCCTCCTCGTCAGGCAACTATCTTCTGCGGGGCCGACTGTTCGTGGGTCAGCTTGCACTTCGATGAAGACTCGCTTCTCTCTGTCTTCTCCGAGTACCGATGCTAGATTAGCAAGGGCATCCGCCTGCTTGTTTTCCTCTCTGGGGAACTGGTGGAAGCTTATGTCTTCGAACTTGACGATCAACTCCCGGGCTAGCTTCAGGTAAGCTTGCATCCTTGCGTCACGGGCTTCGTACCTACCGGTAATCTGATTGATTACCAGTTGGGAGTCGCCGTAGACCTGTAGGCTGGTCACCCCCAGTGCTGTCGCCATCTCCAGTCCTGTCAGCATCGCCTCGTACTCCGCTTCGTTATTCGTCGTCGGGAAAAGTAGCCGCACTGATTTTTTGAGCTTTGTCTGGTTGGGGGTTACTAGGACTACCCCCACACCACTCCCGACTGCGCACGACGAGCCATCCACGAACAATCTCCAGTCTTTTTCTTCGTCTTCCTGTCCTGCTGCCGCACCGACTCCCACGGGTCGACCGACAGCTACCGACAGGTCTTCTAACGTCTCTGGTACCGGTGCAGTGTCTTCCGCCGGGAAATCGCTGAGGAAGTCCGCGAGTGCTTGTCCCTTGACTGCTTTCCGAGGCACGTACCGAGGACCGAACTCCTGCAGCTCTGCAGCCCACTTGCTCAGCCGACCTGCCCGAGTAGAGTTATCCAGTACTTCCTTCAGGGGGTGCTCGGTGATGACCTCGATGGGGTGAGCGACGAAGTATGGGCGAAGCCTCCTTGACACGTACACTAATGCCAGGGCTACTTGTTCGATCCGCGCGTACCGAGTTTCAGCTGACGTCATGATGCGGCTGACGTAGTAGACAGGCCTCTCCGCTCCTTTATATTCGCATATCAGTACAGCGCTGATTGCTGCCTCTGATACCGAAAGATACACCCCCAGTGTTGCACCTGGCTGGTGGGCTGTCAAGATAGGAGGTCGTCCAAGATACGTCTTCAGCTCCTGAAATGCTTCTTCACAGCGTTGGTCCCAGTCGAAAGGTGCAAGCTTACTCAGCCTTTCGAACAGGGGCCGACACCGGTCTGAGGACTTGGAAATGAAGCGATTGAGGGCGTTGATTTGTCCGGTCAGCTTTTGGACTTCCTTTTGTGACTTTGGCGACGACATCTCCTCCAAAGCACGGATCTGCTCTGGGTTGGCTTCGATCCCCCGTCGGGTGACCAAGTATCCCAGGAATTTTCCCGACGTCACGCCGAAGGCGCACTTGGCCGGGTTCAACTTCATGCTGTACCTCCGCAAAGTTGCGAAGGTTTCCTCCAGGTCTCGCATATGCGTATCCTCAGCCTGACTCGTCACAAGTAAGTCGTCGATGTAGACCTCCACGTTCCTTCGGATTTGGTCGACGAATATCTTGTTCACCAGCCTTTGGTACGTCGCCCCGCGTTCTTCAATCCGAATGGCATCATCTTGTAGCAGTAGATCCCTCGACCCGTGACGAAGGTCGTGTGCTCCTGGTCCTCCGGATTCATGGGGATCTGGTGATAGCCTGAGTACCCGTCCATGAACGAGAGCCTCTCGTGTCCCGCCGTGGAATCCACCAGGGTATCAATGCGCGGTAGCGGGTAGCTATCCTTTGGACATGCCTAGTTGAGATTTGTGAAATCGATGCAGACCCGAATGGCTCCGGACTTCTTGGGGACGGCGACCACGTTAGCGATCCACTTCGGGTACCGAGCCTCTCTGATGATACCCGCTCGTAGCAGCTTCTCTACCTCCATGTTGACAGCTGCTGCTTTTTCCGGTGCTAGCGACCGGGGCTTCTGGCGTACAGGTGCAGCTCCTTCTCGAATGTTGAGGTGATGACAGGCTACCTCGGGGTGGATGCCTGGCATATCTTCAACTGACCATGCGAACACGTCCAGGTTTGCTTTGAGAAATGTTGTCATAGCTTCGGCATGATGCTTCGGTAGCCGTGACCCGAGAAAAGTTATCCTCGGATGACCCGCTTCTCCTAAGTCCACGGGCAGAATTGGCTCGACGGCAGGTGACTCCTCCCACTCCGCGTTCGGGCTCTCCAACTCGTCCGGTTCTTTAGATTCAACCGGTCGGTCGGTCTTCTGAGAGTGCGTCATCCTGCTCAGCTCTTTAACTTAAGCTGGTAGGTCAGTCTCCATCGGGTCGCTCGGACCAGTTAGCTCTTTAAGTTCAGCTAACTGACCGGCCTTCTTCAAGCTCCTCGACGCATTCAGTTCTTTACGTTCAACTGAATGGTCGGTCTTCTGTAGGTCCCCCGACAATGTCATCTCTTCACGTTCAGCTGACATGTCGGTCTTCAGCAAGTCCCCCGACATTGTCAGCTCTTTACGTTCAGCTGACAGGTCGGTCTTCAGCAGGTCCCCCGACACTATCAGTTCTTTAAGTTCAACTGACAGGCGGTCTTCTCAGGTGCTTGGCCTCCTTGCGCTCATGCGCTTGATAGGGCGTGGTGCTGGAGCGTTGGTGCCTCTTGACTCTGCTTCGCAGTCCAGAGGTTGAGGATGCCCAACTCAGTGCCGCCTTCACCTGGTTCTCCTTCCTCGATTTGGCATGTCGTCTTCAGATGGATGACACTGAGCTCGCACTTGGCTGCCGAGGACTGGTCACCTCGAATGCTCATCACGCCCTTGTCGGTCCAAAACTTCACTACCTGGTGGGCCGACGAGGGGACCGCGTCCAAGTGGTGGAGCCACGGTATTCCGAGGATGATGTTGTACGCCGAGTGAGCTTCGATCACAATGAACCGGGTAAGATTAGTGAGATGCCCTGTTGTGATCGGGAGGGTGATCTCACCAACCACCCTTGCAGCCTCCCCCGTGAAGCCCGTTATCGTCGACGATGACTCGGTCATCTGTCCGCGATCTAGCTGCATGGCGTCGAAGGCGCTGAGGAAGAGCACATCTACCGAACTTCCGGCATCGACCAAAATTCTCTTCACTAGGCAATTGGCTATCTGGAGCCGTATGACCAGGGGATGGTTGTGAGGCCTCTCTATTCCGACCAGATCAGCAGCCGAAAACTGTACTGCAGCTTCCACTCTTGGCTCGGGACGGATGACTGGGTCGAGTACCACATGGTGGACTTGCCTTGCTTGTTCAATACGTCGCACCTGTCGGTCGATGGCATTTGATGATGGTACCGGGCCATGGTACCCGTAGACTGCATCTACCTCTCGGAGCTGACGCCTTTCTGGCGGAGGACCCGGCAAGCGCTGTGCCGTCGCTCCTCGCTGAACTTCCCCTACAGCCTTAGTCTCCTTACGTTGAGGGAGGTTAATGAAGCAGCCAATATGGCCGGCATCAATGAGATCCTCGATATGATATTTGAGCGCCCGACACTGCAGGGTAGTGTGACCTTGGCTCTGGTGGTACTCGCAGTACCTTGATGCATCTCTGGCTCCCCTCTCTCCAGGTTCAAGCGGTTGCGCCCACTTGAAGTATGGTTCGCCCTTGATAGCTTCCAGAATCTGGTCAATGGGGGCGTTCAGTACTGTGAACTCTCTGCTCCACTGCGGCCTCGTTGGCCTGTCTTGCCTTTGCCGCTTCGCCTCGTGCCGTGTCGCATCCCCCTGCTGCTTGTTGACGTTCTTCACAGTAGCTGGCTTGACGTAGCCCTGGTGCGGGACCCTGGTTTCCACCGCCTTCCTCTTGCGGTCCGCGTCTTTGATCTTGATGTACTTCTCAACGCGCCGCGACAGTTCGTCGATCGTCTCCGAGGTTCGCTTGATGAGCGACGCGTTGACGAGCTGGGCAGGCTGAATGGCGTTCTTGAAGGCCGCGATCACCATGCGATCCTGCCCGTCTGCGTCCGCCAAGCTCAGGTACTCGGACCTGAACCTATGGTAGAATTGTCGGAGCGTCTCCTTCTGGGTCATACTCATCCCGAAGAGTGACTCCAGAGTCTTCAGCTCCCGGCGATTACATCGGTACTGGTCGATGATCCGCGTGCTCAGCTCCGAGAAGGAGGAGATGGACGAGGGCCTAAGCTTGTGGAACCATTCGAGGGGGGTTCCCGACAAGCTGTTGGCGAAGGTCCGGCAGAGGATATGATCATCCTCATGCGGGACCAGAGCATCCCGGAAAGCCAGTACATGCTCCACCGGGTCTTTCGATCCGTCAAACTTGGGAAGGCGTGGAGGATTCCATCCTCGAGGGAATGGCTCCCGGAGTAGCTTCTCGACAAGCGGCGATCGTGCGGCTCCTCGGATAGCGACTTCCTCCAACCGGTCGGGAGCTCGGACCGCCGGTCGGTCTCGCTGGATCTCCTCTCGCTCCCCGAGTCGCTCCGACGCATGTACCCGAATGCGTTCGTGTACGCTCCTCCGGTCAGTAGTATGAGCCGGCTGCCGACTGGCTGGCGTCATCCGAGTGTGATGACTATCACTCGGTTGACGATGAAGTTCTCCATCTCGCTTCGGGTGATGCACTTGTGCCGAGTCCGTCTTCGAGTGATGCTTGGAGGCAGGCGGCTGTCGGGGGTGTGCCCCAAGCCGGGACCAGACATCCGAGCGTGTCGACGCCGCTCGAGCGTGTTTGTTTCTTTCCGCAGGCTCAGGGCTACTCGAGTCTCGCCCGTCGGGATTCGCACTTTGGACCTCCACCGAGCGATTAACCCTGACCTCCACTTGAGGCACTGGTTGCGGCTGCATTGGCACTGGTGGGGCAGCTTGAGTGGGGAGGCTCTGTCCCGCTTGGGCCAACATGCCCTGATTGAGTAGACCACCCGTCGGTGCGGCCCGCACGAAGTCACGCAACTCCTCGTAGTTGCGCTGCATCATTTGGAGCTGGGTGGTGAGAGCTTGCTGGGTCATCATCATTGTGGCCAGAAAATGTGACGACCAAGATCCAATAGGCCAATAGCCAAGAGCCAAGACTCCTGAGGCGGGAATGCCAAGATGGATGAGGTGAGGTGAGGTGAGGTGAGGTGTACAAGGCCATGAGTTAGCCCCACATCGCCTGGAGAGAAGGAGATCCTGAGCTACTTATATAATTTCCCCTCCCAAACATAGAAGACGCGTTTTAAAACCGTGCGCCGCTACGGAATTCGTAAGAACTCCGTAGTTAAGCGTGCTCGGGCGAGAGTAGTACCAGGATGGGTGACCCCCTGGGAAGGTCTCGTGCGGGCATGGGCAAAGCGGACAAAATCTTGTGTGTTTGGGGCGGATGTTACAAAATGGTATCAGAGCCGGTTCTCCTCGGGATGGGGGGGTCTAACCCTACACGAGGACGTGTAGCCCTAAGGGGGGTGGATTGTGACGACCAAGATCCAATAGGCCAATAGCCAAGAGCCAAGACTCCTGAGGCGGGAATGCCAAGATGGATGAGGTGAGGTGAGGTGAGGTGAGGTGTACAAGGCCATGAGTTAGCCCCACATCGCCTGGAGAGAAGGAGATCCTGAGCTACTTATATAATTTCCCCTCCCAAACATAGAAGACGCGTTTTAAAACCGTGCGCCGCTACGGAATTCGTAAGAACTCCGTAGTTAAGCGTGCTCGGGCGAGAGTAGTACCAGGATGGGTGACCCCCTGGGAAGGTCTCGTGCGGGCATGGGCAAAGCGGACAAAATCTTGTGTGTTTGGGGCGGATGTTACAGAAAAGCTTCCGACAGACCCCCTGTTAGTGGAGCCAGGGTTGCTACCGGAGCTTGACTGGAGTCCCCGACCCCCAGTATGGGATTCACCAGCGGGACTGCGCACTCCGTGTCTGCTGATGGTTGAACAAGACGCCCGACGTCATTAGCATCCCCGAGTGGTGCGGCTTCGGACGGGATCTGCGACATCGAGCGGGTACGATACGGTCCACCGGCCATCGTTCTTCAACCGTGTGGTCGTGGATCGCTGGTTGCAGGTAGCCTCGGACTGGTCGACACCTACGGGTCAACAGTCGAAAGCTCTAGTAGGAAGTCTCGAAGACTATCCCACAGACGGCGCCAAGATTGTGGGTGGTTCTGAATCGAACCGGGCGGTTCGGGTGGCGAGCACAATCCAACAAACCAAATAAAGACAGACCGGGAATTACGTGGAAAACCCCTTCTCAACGTCGAAGGGGAAAAAACCACGGGTGGGGCGAGAATGCACTAAGACTATTCTTTCGGTAACAATTCTCTCACCTTAACCCCAATTACATACCCTGAGGACCGGTCTCCCAAACTACCGACCTCTGCAATGTCACTCAGACTACCGACCGCTGCAGACAGCGTCTGTCTGCAGGTCGCTGCAAACAGTGTCTGGCTGCCGACCGACCGACCTTCGCAGACAGCCTCTGGGTGTTGACCGACCGACCTCCGCAGACAGCCTCTGGGTGCAGACCGACCGACCTCTGCAGACAGCCTCTGGGTGCAGACCGACCGATCTCCGCAGCTTCGCAAATTCCGGGACGAAACGGGCAGCGTCTCCTCCAGAATTCTTCCCCCTCTCGCTGAAGGGGTAGGTCCCCTTTTATAGTGGCGGGGTGACGGTTACGACGCTCCGCGAAAATCTGGCGGGTGACGTGTCCCCGCAATAAGCTCAACCGCCGCGGTGACGTGGCACGCGGTTGACACCTGGTCACGTTGGGCCGGAAGTCGCGGAGCGTTGTCAGCACCGCGAAATCTCCGGGTTCGACTGTTGTTTCACACCTTGACTCGTTGCACATCCCATCGCGAGAGAGAGAGGGGTTGTTGCATGGCCGACCCCCTCCCTTGCTGTCTGATGACACACCGACCGAAGCAATGGGGGGGCTGCTGCCCCCCCCCCCCTTTTTGGTGACCGGCCGACCGACCCCCCCCCCCCTTTTGGCTACATGCCGACCCAGGAGAGAGAGAGAGAGGGGGGGGGGGGGGTGCTGCCTCCCCCCCCCCCCCCCCCCCCCCCCCCTTTTGGCTACATGCCGACCCAGGAGAGAGAGGGGGGGGGGGTGTGCTGCCTCCTTGGTGACCGGCCGGCCGATAGAGAAAGTACACACATTTATCATAGTGAAATGACCAAATGCCCTCGAGATGGACCAACGTGAGCGATCGGGATGCTCCAACCTCTTTAAGAAGGTTGGAACAAAAAGGGTATGTTCGTCATTTCATACGTTTATCATGGTGAAATGACCAATAGCGAGATGGACCAATGAGAGAGAGAGAGAGGGGATGCTCGGTTTGGTCCATTCCAAGGTTATGTTTGTCATTTCATATGTTTATCACGATGAAATGACCAAAAGCCCTCGGATGGAGGGATGAGAGAGAGCGGATGCTCCAACCTCTTTAACGAGGTTGCCCACGTGAAAGCGCCACCAGACTGGTCAACCAGAATGACGTGTCCAGATCACAGCGGTCGCTTGAGCTTTTAACCAGAATGATGTGGCATCCAATCAAAGCGTCCCTTTGCCTGGCGGTTGCTAAGGGGGCTGGGTGCAGCGAACGGCTGTGATCTGAACACGTCATTCTGGCTGAGCATTCGGGATTGCCGCTTGGGGACAGATAGTATTTTCCGGTACAGAAATCCCCAAAGTGGATGAACTCAATGTCGTCTCTCACAGTCTCTCACTCCTTCATTAGTCCTTACCAGACGTCACCCATAGCTTTGTGGGTTTAGGTTTTATTGAAAGGTGAGTTTTTAGGTACAACTAGCATTTTGCGCACCCACGACCTGTTTAACCTGGAGTAGCCGGTTCTGACGGTAGGATCCCATCCGACACGATCGGATAGGCCTGCCACGTCACGCTCACCGGGCCCTGATAGCCGACCCCGAACTAAGGACCGGCACCTGCCCTTCACCCCTTCCATCCCGGCATGACAAATCTATAAATATATGCAAAAACCCCCCTACGGATCCGGGAAAATCCCCAAGCGCCCACCACTCCCGCCGCGGAGGCCACACCGCTAGATCCGCTGAAGCCGCTCCGATCTCTCCCGCTCTCACCAGCCCCCCCCCCCCCCCCCCCCCCCTCCTTCCAAGCCCTAATACTAGATCTGGTGCTCTTCACCGCCGGCGATCGACGGCCGAATAGATGCCCCCGCCGGGAATCAGGTGCTCCACCCGAGAGATACTCCATTGAAGACCTGAACCCCCAACCTTTTTACTGTAATGTACGGTGCATAGATAGATAGGTGATAGGGTTAGGGTTTCATCGCTCCCTGTAGAGATGAAGGAGAGGCCGAAGGAGATATAGGTCGAAGGGAGGAGAGAGGGGGGGGTGTGAGGGAGGGAGGAGGGGAGGAGGACGAGGAGGAGATGAGCCTAACGGCGGCAGGGGCGGGGGCTCAGGTGCCATCGGAGATCCACCTGCCGGCGGACATCGACTGGGAGATGCTCGACAAGTCGAGGTTCTTCGTCCTCGGCGCCGCCCTCTTCTCCGGCGTCTCCGCCGCCCTCTACCCGGCGGTGGTTCTCAAGACCCGCCTCCAGGTCTCCCGACCCCCGCTCTCCTGCGCCTGCGTGGCCGCCGCCATCCTCCGCCACGAGGGCCCCCGCGGCTTCTACCGCGGATTTGCCACCTCCCTCACCGGCACCATCCCCGCCCGTGCCCTCTACATGGCCGCCCTCGAGGTCACCAAGAGCGCCGTCGGCACCGCTGCCGCCCGCGTCGGCGTGCCCGAGCCCGCGGCCGCCACCGCGGCCAGCGCGGCTGCCGGAATCAGCGCCGCCGTGGCCGCCCAGGTGGTCTGGACGCCGATCGACGTCGTCAGCCAGCGGCTGATGGTCCAGGGTGGGCCTTCGGGCCCGTCGAAGTACCTCGGCGGGGTGGACGCCTTCACGAAGATCTTGAGGTCGGACGGGATCCGCGGCCTCTACCGAGGGTTCGGGATGTCGATCCTCACGTACGCCCCGTCGAACGCCGTGTGGTGGGCGTCGTACTCGGTGTCGCAGCGGATGATCTGGGACGGGATCGGGTGGTACTACCTTAGCCGCCGCGACGGCGACGGCGGCGGCGGGGGGCTGAGGCCAGAGTTCGGGACGGTGGCAGCGGTGCAGGGGATGAGCGCCGCGATGGCTGGGGGAGCGGCGGCGCTGGCGACGATGCCGCTGGACACCATCAAGACGAGGATGCAGGTAATGGATGGGGAGGAGGAGACGGGGAGGGCCAGGATCGGTCGGACGGTGCGGAGCTTGTTGAGGGAGGGTGGTTGGGGAGCGTGCTACAGAGGGCTGGGGCCGAGGTGGGCTTCGATGTCGCTGTCGGCGACCACCATGATCACCACCTACGAGTTCGTCAAGCGGCTCTCGGCCAAGAGCCAGGAGAAGTGAGGTAAACCTATGTAAATTTGTTCTTTTTTTTTTTGTCCATCATTATATATATATATATATATATATATATATATATATATATATATATATATATATTCCTAAGTTCAAATTTTTTTTTTTGTGAATCTGGTGATGATGTCATATGAATCAATCTTTCATATGGATCAAAAATCTCTTTTTTGGGGTTAATTTTTAGTGAAAATTTTCAATTCGGTACTGTAGTTGAACCCTAATTTTTAATTTATTAAAAAGGGCTTTTTTTTCTTAAGTCTTTAATATTGGGAAATTTTATTCGCACCTCAAAAGTGATGTGCTTACCCATTTCCCTTTTATCCTATGGTTTCATAACTTTTTTTTTTTTTTTTAGGGGGGGGGGGGGGGGGGATTTAGTGAGCCGTTCCTGACAAAGAGACCGATTAAGCTCAAGGCCTTTGAAAACCTGTGAACGAAAATACCCTCTATTGTGCTTTAAAATTTTGTTGCAATGCCATTGAACTAGAGAACACCAATCAGGCCAGATGTGCCCGCTTTCGCTGCTCGCCGTTGTCGAACCTTATTGACTGTGTCTGCCGTCAGGCTGGGGTTCAATGCACCAGTCGGAGCCTCACCTCCTCCCTCCTCATTGGGGTGGGGTGCGATGCACCAGCCGGAGCCCCACCTCCTCCCTCCATACTGATGATGGTCGCGTCGATGGTCGAGAGAGAGATGGAAGAAGAGAGTAGGGAAAAGAGTAATTTCGGGTTTACTAAAAAATACACGGACCTTATGCTAAAAGAAATTTTAGGGGTCCTGTTCACGGGATGTATCTTTGACCTGTCACACATTAATATTTTTTTTTAGAAAAATTTTATTCATACCCCAAAAATTTATAATTAGCCCCCCATTTCCAACAAACTTGAACACACCCCTTTTTTTTTTTTCATACCCCATTCGTATCTCAAAAATATACTTCCCCCTTACACCCCACCTTCAATACACCCCAGTTAAATGGCCCGCCCCAGCTTGATTATACTCCAATTATACACCTACAACCTTAAACATGCCCCAATTATATGCACTCTTGAATACACCCCACTCTTAAATAAACCTTATGCAGTTGGTTGGTACTTTAGGGCACGGGTAGGGCTGCAACTTGGGTGGGCCAACCCGAACCACCCCAAATTTGGGCGGGCATGGGTTGGGATTTTACTTGTATGAGTGGGGCTTCGGGTGAAAATTCCCAACCTGACCTCAATTCGGGTTGGGATTGGGTAGAGGATTTGAGCAACTCGACCCAACCAGAAACCCGACCACATAGGAAACAATATTTAATATAATATAGTATTGAATAGGTCCGATTAGAATCCATATGTTGGATCATCCGTTGAATACAAGTTGATGATGACCCCCGATGTCGATGACGCCACAGCTGCATAGTCGTTAGTGTTGCTGATAATGATGACCCACAACCCCGCTATTGCTGCTCCTGCTGCTACTGTTGACGTTGCCGATGCCGTCGCGGATGAGGATGTCGTAGCCGATGCTGCCGTTGTCGTTGGCGATAACTCCCGCTACCACTGCCGTTGGCAATAACTCCTGCTACCACTGCCGTTGGCATTGCCGATGCAGCCAAAGGTTTAGGTTTAGTTGTGATTTGGGGTACAAAAGAAAAGGGTATATATGGTATTAAAACTTTGTTGAGTAAGTTATTGAGAAACGTTGGTGATCGGGGGCTAATTACAGATTTTTGGGGTATGCATAAAATTTTCCTTTTTTTATTGTTAATGATAGGTTTGCTCTCCACATAACCCACTTGCTTCTCGTCTCCTTCGTGCCTTCACTACTTGTCGGAGCCTCTCTGTCCCTCCTCTTTGCCGAAGTCATTTTGGCCACCTCCTTCCTCCCCTTCCTCACATGCTTCCCCTCCTTCATACCCCACTTGCTTCGCTCCTTCTCCTTGTCCCCCCTTCCTTCCTCATCGCCGGATCAGCCACTACCTCCCATCCTCCTCGCTAAAACTGTCGTCGCTTCCCCTTCCCATGTCCTCCTCCTTCCCCATTGCCCCAGCCACAATCACCTCCCCATCTTTTTCGTGCTTTCTCATCACGTCCGGGGGGGGGGGGGGGGGATGTGGAGGCAGCTACGATACCGAAGGTAATGGGGAAGGGGAGATAACATTGGATCCAACGATGTGGAGGGAGAATGGAAGGTGTTGGCGGCTCTGGCAATGAGGAAGGAGGCGAGGCTGGTGGGGTATGATTTGGTTAATGTTCTGAGGTGGGGTCAGTGGAGGGCATAATTGTCACCCAAAAATTTATAGGTAAAGATGGTATACATGGGGGAAACGGTAGGGGTCAAACTCGGATGGGTTGGTGCTCAACCCTAGCCCAACCCAAAGTTGGGATACCAAAACCCAACCCTAAACCAACCCGACTTCGGGTTGCAAATTTTCAACCCAACCCAAGTGGGTTTGTTAGGTTGGGTTGTCCGGGTTAATATGTCTACTAGATTTCAATATATTAATGCTTGTTTTTCAAACTATAGACTATTGATTGTGTGTAGTTTTTTTCTTAAAAAGAACATTTTTTTCAAAACAATAGACTAAAATGTAGGGAAACTATTCAATAAAAAAATCTATCAATAAATAACTACAATGTAAAACATTTATCTTTCCCGGTATAAAAGATTGAAGATAAATAATGAAATTTCTCCTTTGATGGTTTCCTTGTGGTTTCAAGTCACCATTACACGTACAAATAGTGTGGTTAAATATAGAGCTCTTTCTTTGAGCATTCCAAAGATTTGTATATCTTTTCATTGGGCCTGAATAAAGGCAAAGGGTCCAAGACTTCAAATACTCCTCACATTGTGTATAATAATCAGGTTTGGGTTGGTTCGGACAGCCAGAGTCCTCAACCCAATCCGTCCAAGTATTAATCGGGTCGACCATTTTGAAACCCAACCCGATCTATATTTAACCCGATCCACCCAACATTGGGTTGAACACGGGTTGGTCGGGTTTGACCCATCCAAGTTTCACCCCTAGAAAACGGGGTATGGTAAGTAATTTGGGAGGATCGGGTTAACCTGAAACTACCCTCCCTCTGGTTCCTAGTCTTTATTGGTAAACCTGAAACTACCCTCCCTCTGGTTTCTTCTCTCCTCTCCCCCGATTAGCTCCGGTGACGGCGACAGTTGCAACATAGCCGGTGGGGCAAGCAACCAGCAGCTCCGGAGGTTGCAGCAGCGTCGGCGAGGCAAGCAGCGGCATCGGCGAGCGGCGGTTCGGTGGCAGATCTTTGGTCTAGGGTTTATCCGATGGCCTGTAGATCTCAGGGTTAGGTTAGGTTCGGTTCGGCGGCGGCGATGGTTCAATGGTTCGGTGGCATATCAAAGAAAATTTGAAATATTGTGGAGGGTAATTTCGTCCACATTTTTTCAAAGTCCTAATGCTTAAAAGCATCTCCTTAAAAGGAGTTCTCAGCAACTTCCCCGAATAAAATTACCCTAAATATTTCTAGGGCTATAACTAGTATGGGTTAGCACGGATGCGCAATCCAAGTGACAGAGCCCACGGATGCGCAATCCAAGTGATAGAGCCCTCAACCCGCAATCTAACTCAATCCGACCATCAACCCTCGTTGCTCAACCTG
Source organism: Chamaelirium japonicum (assembly GCA_947650365.1). NCBI lineage: Eukaryota > Viridiplantae > Streptophyta > Magnoliopsida > Liliales > Melanthiaceae > Chamaelirium > Chamaelirium japonicum. The sequence goes on from OX393558.1 coordinate 14,053,045, forward strand.
AACAAATTTCGAAGATAGGATCAAGTTTGTGCAAGCAAAAGTTAGTTGGATTACAAAGAGCAAAATGTAAAGAAAAAAAAATGCGAAGAAAATAAACCTTGTTATGCTTAATTTAGGTTTGGGATCCATGCAGGCATATGACCAGAAGGCAACACGTTATACTCAATTTAGGTTTGGGATGGTCCAATTTGTCTGACTCCTTGGCCTGAACCCAACCCAAAATTAGTTCTGATTGACTTTCTCAACCCAAACCTAACTCGATTTTCAAGGAAATGAGTTCAAACCCGACTCATAGTAGGGTTGGGTCGGGTTCAACTCACCCACCCATATGTTTGCCTAGTCGGGCAGAGTAGCCGCACCATGATTGCTTGGTTGTGCGTTGAGTGTTGGCCTCTACTATGAGAACAAGTTGGCACTCCATTGCCTCAGTCTATGATGTAGCTGAGCAAAAAACTTGATTAAGGCTATGTTAACAAGCTCAGGTGCAAGTGAAAACTTTTTTTTCTTTTGGAGTGGCCAATACATCACCTAATAGTGTACCGGCACAAGATAGACCGAGGATCGAAAGTTGTTATAGGAGTGAGAGGAATGCCATCATTTTTAATTAACCCCACATGTAGGAAAGCTCGCCACTAAGACGAGAGGGAAGCCTGCCACAACAGAACGGAAGAAATATGCAGTAGCACGTATTTGAACCCTTGACCAATGTCTCAGGTTGCGTATGTCTGACCAGCAGAGCTGTCGGTTGGCGACGGTGTAAGCGAGAACTTGCGAAGGAGGCTTTAATTGTTGTTTAATCCTTTCCACTTCGGCACCGAACTGCAAAATTCGGTACCATGCCGAACCCATCTCCACCATCCATCTCATTTTTCTAGGAGCCATTGGATGAGCCCTAGGTGGATGTCTGAGATCCACCGTAAGGACATTCGATGGTCCCTATGAATTTTGGTACAGTACCGAAATGGGTACCATAAATTTTCAGTATCTAAATAAATTACAAGCTGAAGGGTAATTTCTATCCACACCCCACAAATTGATAGCTTCACCCCGTTTCCCTAGTGGAAACCAGGTTTTTATTTTTGAATGGCAGGAACACCTCATTATCCCCTTCAGCCAAGGGAAAAGCTTCAAAACTTTTAAACTCATTTTCCATTGTTTATTAGTCTGATATTCCCAAGGAAAAATATCTTACATTGGTTTATATTGTATTGTTTTTTTTTTTAAATCTAATTCTCGTTTGGTGTTGTAGGCTTTTGGGCTGAGTGGCACACAGTCGGGCTGGTCGGTTGGATTCGTCTGCCCATCTCTCTCTCTCTCTCTCTCTCTCTCTCTCTCTCTCTCTCTCCCTCTCCCTCGAATAAGTTCCATGGCATATTTCCTCCGACTCTGTAGTGGTGTTCTTGTAGCAAGTTTTGATCCTCAGTCTATCATGTACTGGCGCACTAACAAGTGATGTAAATTTAACTTTTACTTAATTAGATATTTAACATCATTATTGTCAAAGTCTTATTTAAAAGAAAAAGTACTTTTAAAAATTTTAAGAAAATTTTCAAGTGAGGATTTAGTTACCACCAAAATTAGTTGGGTGGGTGGACAGCGTTCGTTTGGGTTAATTGGTGACTAGTTCTTGACATAAGAAATTGCAATCCTTTTTAATGCTAGGTCCCTGGTTTTTTTTGAGAAACCTGAAACTACCCTTTGGTCTCTTTTTTTTCTCCCATCTCTCTTGAGCACGGGTTGTGAGGTGAAAGCCGACGGTGGCGGGCGCGAGCAATGGTGGTGGAGGCGTGCACGAGCAACAGTAGCGGAGGAGTTCGCTGCGAGATCCCGGCCTCGACGGTGAATCACACTCGCCTACCTCTAGCAGGCCCCCTCCCGAGTTGTGCTTGTCGGCGCCGCCCTGACTGCGACGAGCAACAGAGACAAGAAGAAAACCATCGGTTTAGATTTAGTCTAGGTCTGGGGTTCATCTCATGTCCTATAGATCTTAGGTTTAGGATGGTTTGGTTAGGCCCGGCAGCAACGGGAGGCAGGAGGTTCGGTTAGGCTCAATAACATTTGGGTAAAAATTCAAAATGATATGGATGATATTTTTGTCCATAGTTTATATATGTCTGCAGCTTAACCGGATATGTTGTCGGGACTGCTCACCAACTCCCCCCTTTTGTTTCCCTCGGGCGAAGCAGAAAGATGAGCCCGAGTGATGTGGGCGTGCGGTCCCAATGTGTCCCAATATGTGTTATAGCTCATTAGTAGGGGTGCAACTTGGATCGGATTGGTTCGGGTTTGAGCCAAATCGGAACCGACCCGAAAGTTATCGGTTCTACTATTTTCTAACCCGACCCAGACCAAATTGGGTTGGTTCGGGTTGGTTCTTGGGTCTGATTTAAACTCGGGGTGCAATGGGTCCGATTTAAACTAATGGCCGTGTTGAACCATGGGGTCAATGGGTCTGATTTAAACTAATGGCCTAGTTGAACCATGGGTCATATTAAGCTATGAGTTTGATTTAAACTAATGACCTAGTTGAACCATGGGGTGCAATGGGTCTGATTTAAACTAATGGTCTAGTTTAAACTAATGGCCGAGTTGCACCCCTAGTTTAAATCAGATCCATAATGGATCTGATATAAACCAAGTAGAGAACCAAGTTGCACCCCTAGTTTAAATCTTGTCTTCTTGGTAAAATGAGAAGCCATTGGCTTGTGAAAGATCAGAGTCGGGTTGGTTTGGTTCTCGGATTTACCCGACCCAACTTGTACCCCTACTCATTAGACCATTCAGTTAGTCGATCTGTGTAATTGTCTTTATCCCAAATATGATCAAGACTGGGTGTTACTATTTACACCCACAAAATTACTAACCACCCCCTTATAATGCACAAACCCAAATTTATTTTATGATTTTTATTATTATCCTCATTTTGATAGTGTACCCACGGATGGGGTTTCCTCCCCTTCCTTTTCTCCCCGCTCCACCCGGCCATCGTCGCTCCACCTCCTCTTCTTCCTCCTCCCCCTCTTCTTCTTCCACCTCCTCATTCTAATTGTCCCATAGGAACTTTCAGTTCCATGCACCTCATCGTTGCCGCCACATCATCCTCCGGCTCTTTTACTCTTCCCCATCTTCTTCCTCCTCCTCCCCTCCCTTCTCTTTCTCCTCATTCATGTAGACGCGTATCAACATGTACTACACCATATTGGATAGGAGCAACCGACATCATGTTGATCGGGAGCATCTGACACGGTGTGCGTATCGATATGCCTTGTATGCTGCGAGGATACATCTAGTATTTCTTCATTTGTTAAGTTCAGATTGTTAGTAATTTGTGGGGTGCAAATATCATCTTGATTATGAGTTCTGCGAAAAATGGACTGTTTGGGAGCCTTGGAACAAACTTGTTCTAAGTTCTCCATGGATTTTATCTCTCTCTCTCTCTCTCTCTCTCTCTCTCTCTCTATATATATATATATATATATATATATACACACACTAAAATAGAAGCCTCTCTCTTGTGTTGGGACACGTGGACGTCTTTTAAAGAGGTAAAATTCTTCATCCATGTGTGAACACGGCTCTCTTTTAATCCATTTAAAAACCTATAATAAAGATAATAAATTTTCATTCAAGGGCATTTAATGGTCATTTGATTTTAACTCTCTCTTTCTCTCTCTCTCTCTAACAAGTGAATCACACTCACTTAAGATTTTACACTTCTTCGAGCAGTTGCGATGTCGTCTTTGTCAAATGGTGTGTATCACATTCGGGCATTGCCCGGGTTTCTTACTAGTCTATCTATATACTATATACTAAAATGGAAGCCTCTCTCCCGTGTTGTGACACGTGGACGTCTTTTAAAGAACCATAATCATTCTTCCATGTGTGAACACGGCTCAGTTTTAAATCCTATTAAAAACCTACCATAAAGATAATAAAACACTCATTCAATGGCATTTAAATATCATTTAATGTTAATCTCTCTCTCTCTCTAACAAGTGAATCATACTCACTTTAGATTTCATATTTCTTCGAACAATTGTGATGTCATCTTTGCCAAATGGTTGTGCATCAAGTGTTGGATCTGCTTATCAGTGTCGCAGCGGAAGCAGAAGATAGATCCGAAGATCATAGGGTGTATGTTTCATTACAATTAATTCTACAAAACAATCTACATGCAAATCTATGATCTTAACATATGTGCGAACACCCTAGAGACATACTACGATTTACGGAAGACATGCATGCATCTAGTTAGGTGTTTAGAATCATCATATCTTGTGGATCTATGATCCGGAGAGAACGGAATGATGATGAACCGTACGTGAATCGCAAGGGAAACTGTCGGATAGCACCTTATCCTTTGCGAATTGAAACGGGTTAAACGGGTCGGGTCAACCAGTTTATTAGGCGGATCGGGTTTGGATTTAAGTTTTTGACCCGTTTATTAATCAGGTCGGATTCGGGTTGGATGTTTTGGCCGTATACCTATATCTCAATCTGACCCGACCCGATAATTGTCACCCCTAGCTATCCCTTAGATGTAAAGGAAGGTTAAAGACAATTGTAGAATATCTAAGTGAGAAGTTAATAAGGAAAGTATTATGCATACCCCAAATATCTATAAACATACCCGTTTCTCGAGTCCCTCAATCACATACCCAAATTAGTTGAAATGTGATTGGAAAAAAAAAATTAATTGAAATGGCAACTGCACAATTTTTATCAAACTTTAGTACATACGTTTGAAAGAGGAGTCATCGAAAAAAAGTAGGGTTTTCAAGAGGGACAGGGAGTTTAAATTGGTTATATTCCAACGGAGTGGGGGTTTAATTGAGGTGTGTTCAAGGGGGTAAAGATTTTTTTTTTTCTATGTCCGTAGGTGTCCCAAAACCTTTCGGTAATGGACCCAATTCGGGCTCGGACTAATCTCTTTGGAAATGTGCACTGACCCACTTAGACGTTTACTCAATCCTTAGGATATAGAACACTCAAAATCTCCTCAACAAATGAAAATGATATTTTCGGAGATTTATTTAGTGGATTCGGGATACATGTTGACGTGGTGAAACCTTTGCGCATAACCATTTGATGCACTCATTGACGGCGGGTGAATTGCACCAAGCCATGGATGCAGGCACCCCAACAAGGTAAATCTCACTTGGTCACATATGCTTGCATAGTTGCATCCACGGCTTGATGTGATTCACCAGTAATGGTGAGTGCATCAGATGGTTCTATGCATAGGTTTTACCTCGTCGGCGTGTATCCTGGACCCACTGAATGGATGAGAGTGGGGTGCAATCCAAAAAAAAATTTGGGTATATTTAAGTTTGATGGGAAACGTCTCCACGACGACGTCGTTGATCCACCTATGGACGTCTTGCGCAACGGCTGGTGGCAGGAGTTTTCTTTTGAACCTCTGTAACGGCGATCCTTAAGGTATAACTTTCTCTTCTCTTTTTTAATAAACAGGTAGAGGTCCAGACCCAAACCCCACTCATTCTCTGAGAGAGATTTTTTTAAAAAAAATAAAAGTTGATGGGAGACGGGAGATAGTTAAAGATTTGTGTGGGGTATGAATAAAAATAATTGAGATAATGTAAAGTTAACTGAAAAAAAAATTGCAGCTTGGTGGGGACTCCAACTTATCCGATTTGGATTGGGGTTGGTGGTGGCGGCGCCAGAGTTGGTTTGATTCATTATTATTGTTCTTTTATGCATAGTCGCTGTAGCCAATGCGATCACCTCCTCTCCAGTACTTTCTTCAATCTTTGGAGAGAGCCGTCGGATGTGTGGTGATTGTATTTCAACGGTGCAGATCAATCTTTTTAATTTTAGAAAAATTCTACTTTCCTCCCGAAATTATAGACTATTTACTTTAGTAAATCACAATATATGTTTGATTGCTATTCTACCTTTCTAGATTTTTTATTAAATCATTTTGCCTCACACCATCAATAACATGCACAATCTTTAAAGGAAAAGACTTTAAAAAAATTATCCCAAATTAATTTTTTTTTTTTTTTTTTTAGAACCCCTCCTGAAGGAGACAGAGTTAGCAGCCCCCAGCTAGTTATTATTAAAAATCAAGAGAAAATGTTGTTACAGAAAGATAAAACCTCCCCCTCTAGCTTGTGAGACCATGGTATTATCCACGTCTTGAAGATCGATGACACCGAATGATAAAGATGCTCCACTACTGAAGTTCTGCCGTTAAAGATGCAGTCGTTCCTCTCTAGCCAGAGTACCCAGATGATAGTCATTGCTAGTAAATCCCAAGGTGCCCTAATTCATGGTCCACGTGGCATGTCTCAGTTGGGCCGTGAGCGCATCGGGTAGTAAAATGCTCCCAGGCCAGTCCAAGCCCGAGGCTACCATCAATGACGGGACTTGCCTGCTCTTCAACGGACTTATAGTGGGGTGCGGTTAGGTTTTGGGTGGGGTGTGGGAACTGTATAACCAACTTGATTGTCAACTTTTGGTTGCCAATTTGATGTGGCGCTCGATCATTGTGGTCTGTTTGCTTGACAATTAAGCGTGAGTGTGAATTCATCGATTAGAGCTGCGTGCAAGGAACGGCTATTATCATGCCACGTCAAGTTGGTAACTAGAAGTTTAGAAAACGAGTTGGCTGTATAGGATTTTCCTATTTCCTTTCGTTGAATGATCAACAGCTTAGCGCACGCAACTGTGTGAAATGGAATATGATGGTGATACCTTTTTTTTCTTCCTTCTTTAAGAGTAGTGATTCTATAGGTCGATCCCGTACGTAAGGTGATGTATCACAGCCATCGGTTAGAGCTGAGTGTCATTCATCCGACAGCTTGCTTGCCATTGGACGGTTGTGATGTGTCACCTTACATAGAACAATTATGTTGTTCCATGGATCATCTCTCTTTCTTAATTCAAATGCTTGACTTTTTTGCTTCATTATCAATTCTTACTAGTGTGGCCCCTCCCCCGAGCGAGGACCGGTCTTCACTTCAGCTCTCTGATGAGAAACACATGGCTCCCAACAGTCGCATGTGAGTGCTCCCTAGAAACAACCAAATAAAAAAACAAATGAATGTTTGGGCTTCGCTCAACCCTCCGATAAGAAACGCATGGCCCCCAATAGGCTCATCTGAGTTGCTCCCTAGGGAAAGAGAAAGGCTATATAGCCAACTCATTTGCCAACTTTTGTTGCCAACTCCACATGATACACAGAGCTCGCAGCTCATAATTGTGCGAACATTTTTCTCGGGGCCATGGGATGAACCATTAGGGAGATGCCACGTAAAATTGGCTACCAAAAAGTTGGCAACCTAGCATTTTTCTTAGGGAAAACCTAATAAGAAACAAATGAATGCTACCAACAAATACAATATTTAATGGGATCATAATTTCTACGTGTTCACACTGAAGGGTAGAGGTTTTATCTATTTGAGCCACGTATCGCAAGCTCCATGTGAGACTTCCATTTTAGTATTATACTATTAGATACCATCAATGGTGGGTTACATTGCTGAGAGGATGATAAGACCATCTCTCATCAGGGGGGATCAACATGAGCCGTTGGATGCACTTTTGGCCAGATGTATTTTTTGACAGCATTAAAACACGTGCCTCCCTGCATCCGGCGGTTCATGTTGGAGGGTCATGCTGACCCACCGGTAAGGTGGGTCAACAAAATGATTTTTAGACTTATCTAAGTTGTCTTTACAGACTGGCATGTCCCGATCAGAGTTTTGATCACAACTATTCGTTGCATCCAATCCTGACAAGTGAATCACACTCAGCCCCGACTGGCAGACAAAGGGACGATGTCACTTAGATGCCACGCCCATCGGCAAAAGAATATTTTGTACAAACTATCTGATTGAAAACACAATCAAATAAGAATCATCATGTCTTGCTTTAGAGGGGTGATGATTTGTGATGATACTTGAACCACTCCCACTAGTCTTGTTCCATCACGTGTACTGCAAATTTGGACCTAGGGCTGGCAATTTGGGATCCGACACGAAGTTAGCGGGTCTCGATCAGGGCTAAACGGGTTCGGGTCATAAACGGGTCGACACGATAGACCCATTTAATAAACGGGTCGGATCCGGGTTTAGCGTCTGGACACGATAGACCCGGGAAGACCCGTTTAAAAATCACCGGGTCGTGTCGGGTCGGGTCTACCCGCAATCCGATACTATAATATATAGTATCAGCGGGTCTATCGGGTAATGTCGGGTTGAGTCGGATCGAGTCAACTGAATAAACCCGTGTGGTAAATAGGTCTTATCGGGTCTACCCATTTATAAACGGGTCAGGTATGGGTTTAGAATCTAGACACGATTAGTTAAACGGGTCAGGTCCGGATCTAGGGGTTTTGGACACGACCCGAAACTAGACACGACACGAGCCCGACCTGACACGACGCATTGCCACCCTTATTCGGACCTCAGAGCCAAATTGGTGTGATCCAGCAGTGATATAACTATATATGGCCATTAAAATTGCAACTAAGAGATACCTAAGCGACTCCTATAACTACTCCCTATTTTATAAAGTTATATGGGTTTTTCAATAAAATAGGGTGTCATTTTTTTGGAACTATCCTCCAAGGAACTCCTAGACCCACTCCCTATTTAAAAAAAAAGATAAAATGTCTTTCGTCATCTCTCCAAATTATCGAAAGACAAATAATCGGAAGGCTTCTTGGATTGAGAAGGGAAAAACGAAAAACAAAATGAATATAAAATATTGTGATTTTTATTTCAATAATGTGTAGATATTTATAGAAAAACATTTCCTTTTTATTGACATTTTTTTATGTTTTTTTTTTCAAAGCCCAACGGTAAAAAAAAAAAAAAAAGACCGTTGGAATGGGCATCACGAGTTGTGTGAAGAGGTGTGACTTCAGGTTTTTGATAACTGTTGGGATGGCGACGATGGGCATCGTCGAAATTTTGTCAGCGAAGTTTTGAATCAGGATCCAACTGTCGTTGGGCGATTCCAGCTTCCTTCTCTTCCTTCGAAATGTGGAGGCCAAATACATCCACATCATGTTATTTGTCTCATACTCTTAAAATCGTGAGCATTGGATTAGATCCAATGCTTGATAGTACACTGATTCGGAGGAGGGTTTGTGGTCCCCATCTGATTTTTAATGTTTGAGGAAGCCACTGGAGCACCGATTTTAGGGTTTTCTTCTCATTCCGTACAAATGAGGAGGCCATTGGAGTTGCTCTAACATGAAAACGATATACACACCTATTATGGGCGCATATGATTTTGGCCCAACTTCATATTATTTAATTATTTATTTTTTTAAGAATAGGCCATCTATCCAGTCCTTCGTCTCCACGAGATTGCGTCTGGCTATTGTTTTCTCCAGGAACCGTGACTGAGGAGGGATTAAGGTTTCCCAACTTGGCATTACTGAAATTGTTAAGGTACACTTTTGAAATGTCGACGACTCCTCACTTCCTAAATTATCATCTTATCTAATGTCATGCGCCTAAGGCCTTGAAAAGAAGGATGAAAATTAAGAGGGTGTTTGGCATCATTCCGGAATCGTTCGTTTTTATTCCCAGTTCCATGTAGTATTTATTCTTGTGGAATGAAGGACTTGGGAACAATGATATATCACTCTGTGTGTTCTATGCTAATCGGAATGCTAAACAATTAAATTGCATTAGAAATAGTAATAGAAAAGATTACCCTCTTCTGGATCAGGTTTAAGCAGCCAAACATCCCCAAAGCTTCCTATGGATTCTAGCTATACAAAGTTTTTTGTCCCTCTATAAAGGGGAGAAGATACGAGAGGAGTGAAAAGCATACAAGTCTAGCACATCCTAGCGCAAGTTACACAATAGTAAGAATTACCGTGTAGGAGATTATCTCAAATTGTAGAGAGTGTTTGTGAGAGAGAGAGAGAGAGAGAGAGAGAGAGAGAGAGAGAGAGAGAGAGAGAGAGAGAGAGAGAGAGAGGGGAAGGGATTAATGTGAGATTTCCTCTATCCCAAAACCAGGGTATTGAGATGAGGTCCCATCATACATGTAAGGATTGTTTCCGCCCTCAATTTTATCGATATGGGACTAATCCTCCAACACTTTCCCTCACGTGCAGGCCAATATCTTTGTGGTCCTTGTCATGTGGATGATAGATGTGTGGACATCACACCCAGCAGGTGAATGATACGGTTAAGCTCTGATACCATGTGAGATTTCCTCTCTTAAAATCCAGATATTGAGATGAGATCTCATCATACATATAAGGATTATTTATGCCCTCTACTTTATCGGTATGTGACTAATCCTCCAACAATTTATACATATGGGCTCCCCAAGCCACACCTCAAATTGGCTTGAGAAATGATCCATGTATTTGACTCCTCCCTCTCTCTGTTTACCTAGGAGTGCAGTGGAAAATTCTAAGTAGATTGGGCTTCACTCCCGAAGGAATTAGTTGAGCTTGAAGTGCACCATTGTCCGAAAGGTTTCAGGCGCAGGCAGACCGACATAGTATATAACGCAGAAGGGTGGGCTGGTAAAGCGCAAGGAATCAGGCGCAGGTGACGGGTGGGCTAGCAAAGTGCAGGGCACATGCAGGCGGGTAGAGTGTAAGGCGCAAGCAGGCAGGCAGAGTGCAGGGCGCATGCGGACCGGTAGAGCGCAAGGCGCAGGTCATAGGCGGACCGGTAGAGCGTAGGGCGCAAGGCACAGGCACAGGTACAAGCAGACCGGTAGAGCGCAGAGCGCAAGGCACAGAGGGGCAGGCTGGTAGAGCACAAGGCGAACTGGCAGAGCACATGGCGCAGAGGGGCAGACCAGTAAAGTGCAAGGCGGACCGGCAGGGTGTATGGCGTAAAGGGGTAGGGCGCAGGCGAACCGGCAGATCGCAGGGCACAAGCGGACCGGCAAAGTGCAGGGCGCAGAGGGGCAGGCCGGTAAAGCATAAAGTGGACCAGCAGGGCGCATGGCGCAGAGGGGCAGACCGGTAAAGCGCAAGGCGGACCGGCAGGGTATATGGCACAGAGGGGCAGAGTATAGGCAAACCGGTTGAGTGTAGGGTGCAAGAGGACCGACAAAGCGCAGCCTGGTGCAGGGTCCAAGGCATGGCTTGTGCAGGCTGCAGATCCGATGAGGAGTTGCACATCGGCGAGCAACGACTGCCACATGGAGGAGGTCTCGCGACCAGGTACGGCAGGGCCGGGATCGGGCGGCCAGGTGCGGTAAAGAGGGCTGGTAGTGCGTAGGGTGCAAATGACCGATAGAACACAAGGGGTCAGGCGCAAATAGACCGACATAGTACAGAACACAGACGGGCGCTTCGATAGAGTGTAGGGTGTCAGGCCAGCAAAGTGCAGGGTGCAGGACAAAGGAGGACCGATAGAGTGTAGGGCGCAAGTCACAGGCGCAGGCATAAGTAGACCGGCAGAGCACATGACACAGGGTGCAAGCAGGATGGTAAAGAATAAGGTGGACTAGCAGTGTGATGGCGCAGAAGGGCAGGCTGGTAGAGTGCAAGGCGGACCGACAGGGTGTATGGCGTAGAGGGGCAGGGCGCAGGTGGACCGGCAGAGCATAGGGCACAAGCGGACCGATAGAGCGCAAGGCAAAAAAGGGCAGGACGGTAAAGCACAAGGTGGACTAGCAGAGCGCATGGCGCAGAGGGGCAGACCGGTAGAGCGCAAGGCGGGGGCAGTGCAGGCCGCAGATCCGACGAGGAGTTGAACGATGGTGGGCAATGACTTCCACACTCGCGACCGGTAGGGGATCGCGATATGGTGCACGAGGAGGTAGATCTGCGACCAGGAAGGGCTGGGACTCAAGTGACTAGGTGCGGCTGGGCCGGGATCGGGTGGCCAGGTGCGGCAGAGAGGGCCAAATCCCGGCTGCTGGAGAAGAGATGTCGACGTTGAGGGATCAAGCACAAAGCTCGAGAGGATATATATATATATATATATATATATATATATATATATATATATATATATATATATATATATATATATATATATATATATATATATAGAGAGAGAGAGAGAGAGAGAGAGAGAGAGATCGTGTAGGAGTTTTAAGGAGAGAAAGAAGGAGAAGATAAAAGGGGAAATCGTACGGGTTTCACGATCAGAATTAGAGAGAAAAATTAGGAGAGAGAAGATAGAGAGAGAGAGGTACAATCGGCTTTGAGATGGAGTCCAAGAGAGAGGGAGACAACGAGGTAATATGGACGGTATTAGACAAGGCAATAGAGAGAGAGCAGGGGAGAGAAAAGAGGGGACTGCTATAGATCTGGAGTCCGAGAGGAGGGGAGTTTGGACTAGAGAAAGAAAGGGATCGCACATGAGGCCGGGAGTCGGCGTGTAGGAGGTGCTCGACTGGACAGTAAGCAATGGAGGAGAGGCAACCTGGCCGAATCGGGCTTCCCAAACTGCTATCGTTGTTGCAGCAGAGAGTGGAAGACCGAGGGCCATATTTGGATCTACCCCAACCCCCCCCCCCCCCCCTTCGACAGCAACGGATGAGAGTAGATCCACGGGAGGTGATCGGCGAGGGGTTATGTGGGCCAGAGTGCGATCTGCACGGGAGGCGAATGGCGAGGGGCTGTGCGACCCTCATATCCCGCAAAGAGGCTGCACACTGACTGAGGAGGCCGGTAAGAGCAGAAGAGGTTGCAGGTGCAGGGCACCTTAATTTGACGGCACGCTGTAAGGAGATCGGCACAACGACAGGTGGTCGTGGGCTTCGATCTCGCATGAGTTCACGATCTGGCTAGAGCCAAAGAAGCTTGCACCGGAGGATCGCAGATCCAGTGAACGCGAAGGAGATCGCGAGGGCCAAGGTACAAAAAATCGATATATTTCACAAAATATCACGAAATATATCAGAAATATGAGACCTCGATACGAAATCACGCCTTCAGTTTCGAGCGGAATTGAAAATGTCATAATATCGAGTGGTTTCACGAAATATCAGACGACATATCGCGATATTAGTACAAACACAAAGGGATTTTGTTAAAATTTCACGAAAATTTTAAAAAATTTTGCGAAATGACACTGAAATGTTGGGACTGACTGGTTATAAAAGGGAGCTTGTGGCCTGGTTCTTAGTAACTTATTTACATATAATATCATTTTACTTAATTTTTATTCTCTCCATTTGCATTAAGTTATTATATGTAAATAAGCAAATAACCCCTCATTTGATTTCAAAAACAATATCAAAAAAGTCAAAAGCCAAAGGAATCAAAAAGTATACTTTTAGTTTTAGTAGGAGAAAACAGTTTTTTGGCTTTTTTATAAAATCCACATGGTGAGAAAAGTGATTAAATTAACTTCATTTTAGCTCAAAAAATTCCACAAGATGTAGAAGTACAAGTGCATCTAGAAAACCATGATCTGTTTTAGAAAATTTTGAATGAATAAAAAATTTCCTATATAAAAATACTTTTTTTCAGACTTAGTAAAAAAACAGTGTTTTACATTTTAGCATAATATTTGCGCAATTTCAAACTTGGATAACTTTCTTGTTTTAAATCCGCTTTCAAAATCATTTGAAACATTATTTTAACAATCAACTAATCTTTATTTTGAAAAATATTATCCATAAAAAAAATTAAAAAACATTTGAAAAATATATATCAAAACAGGACCAAACAAGATTGCACAAGAGTCACAGACTCAATACGTTGAATACATACTATGTGAAGCTCTACACCTCTAGATGGGGTACAAATATTATTTGAGTGTTTCAAAGTGTGTATCTATACTTGGTTTATGACTATCCAGAGTTTTACTAAAAAATTCTATCAAAAAATCAATATTTCTATTTCTATAAAATTGCAATATTTATGAGGAATGTTACAGTGAGCTATGAGCCGCGGAAGGAGAAAATGAGCTATGATCATTTTGACCACCATAGAAGTTTTAGAATTTTATGAAAATTGGTGGGTGTATTTCCTATGGTAACATGATCATCTTCACCAATTTTCAAGGAATTCAAAAACTTCTAGGGTCATCAAATGGTAGAAGCAAAATTAACGGTTACTACGGACGGTGGATAAAGCTTCTATCGTCTGATAACCCTAGAAGTTTTGGAATTCCTTGAAAATTGGTGAGGAAGATCATGTTACCCTAGACAACACATCCACAAATTTTCACAAAATTCCAAAACTTCTAGGGTGGTCAAAATGATCGTAGCTCATTTTCTCCTTCCGTAGCTCATAGCTCACTGTAACATTCCTCTCTCTCTCTCTCTCTCTCTCTCTCTCTCTCTCTCTCTCTATATATATATATATATATATATATATATATATATATATATATATATATATATATATATATATATATATATATATATATATATATATATATATATATATATATATATAATGTAGCATGCGGTACGTGTGGCACTGCACCGCAGCCCTCTGATGCACGCAGCAGTGCATCGCATGCACGCAGCAGTGCATCAGACGGCTGCGGTGTGGTGCCACACTTGCCGCATTATAGCATTTCTCTCTCAGTGTGTGTGTGTGTGTGTGTGTGTACACACACATCACGCCGGGCTGGGCCACATGCTTCATTTCGGGTTGGGCCATGGACTGAGGATGGAGGTCCAAATTTGGTCCACAAGTAAGAGCCGGGTCTATCTTGGGCCATTGACTTTGGGCCGGGTCGTGGGCCGGCGACTCATTCTTACATTTACATCCATAATCATACATATAAAGGGGAGTTGCTTGTTTTCCAACTAATAGTATCAAAGGTTTATTTTGCAGATACCCTTACGCCCTAAAACTCTGGTTGTAAGGGGAGGTCCACTAGAGGGTATACGAAGACAATCATTATGCATCCTCAGCCTATGTGGGTCTAACTTCTAACATATTTTAATGTTTATTTTGTGTTTTGTTTGAAATGGGGATGCCTATTGTTCACAGTGTGCCACCCTACTCCCCTTACCAATGTGGGGCTAATTGTTCAACACCTGCCCGCACGCAAAGCGGGTTTCAACGTTAGTGCATATGATGGAGCCACTTGAGAGATGCTCCCAGAACGGGCTCAACTTTGATGCCATGTGACAACACCCGACTGCTCCAAAAGGTCGAGCTCTTGAAAGGAGAAGAGGGCAACGGGTATGTAAGGGGTATAATATCGCTCTTATTACCGATGTGGAACTAATTGTTCAATATCTAGGAGCATGCAATGGAAGCATGGAGCCCTATCTGAGGATCGGATGATGCATGTTTCACTATAAAAAAAAACTTCATGAAAAGCAATCTACATCTAAGTATATAATGTCTAAGCAAAGATCCGGACAAGGATCCAAACGCCTTGAGTCTTTCTAACGATGCTAACAATCTAGCAATTATGCATGCAAACATTATTAGATCTAAGGATTTAGTGATTATACCGTGGGTTTTTTATCCAAGGAAATCGGTTCTTCTGTCAATGATGATCCGCACGAACGAGATGAGAGAAACTGTTAGGAACACCTCGTCTTCCGCAAGATGAAGCCTTCAAACAGACCTACCACTAGGTACAAGGTTGATGAGCCGAACTCAGAAGACACGAAGCAAGAATGACGGAAACCCTAACAGATCTCTCCTCTCTTTCTTCTTCTTCTTCTTTTCCTTTCCTTCTCCTTCACTTTTCCTTCACCTTCTCTTTATTTCTTTCCCTTTCTTCATCTTTTTTCCTTGGCCGAAACTACTGTATTCCCTATGGTTCTTATTAAATGTGGATTACACATACCAAAGCAGTATTTTAATTAGAGTAATAACCAAAGTCAACTTTATTAATGTTAATATAGAAATTTCACGCTCTGGACATAAGAGCTACAACAATACTAACGCCAGTGGCACACTGTCAACACCTATCGTAGCTCAGACGGCTAGTTTGGATCACATCAATTGGAGAGAAAAATGCATCAATCACTCATGTCAATGCTTGGATTGGATTCTCGACACTAAATGACTTTAGGCTATTCTCTGGAGGCAACTAATGAATGATTTCAATCTATCTAATCTAATAGTATAATATAAAAATGGAGCTCTTTCTCCCCAGTTGTGACAAGTGGATCAATTTTGAAGAGCCAAAATCCTTCTCTCGCGTGTGAACATGACTCCCTCATAAATCCTATTTAAACCCGGCTATGATATTGATAAATACACATTCAATGTCATTTAATGGTCATTTGATGTTAATTAGAAAAATCATTTGTACTCTCTCTCTTTCTCTCTCTAATAAGTGAATTACACTCGGACGAGTGACTCGTAATCACTCTAGATTGCACACTTCTTTGAGCTGATGTGATGTCAATCTAAGTGCTAAGTGGCATGCATCAAGTTCATCCGTGCATTACCCGGGTTTTTACTAGTGGATAATAAACATGTTTCTAGTATAATGGGTATCGGTGGCATTAGCATCATCACAAATGTTGGGATCAAAATGGTTTTCAAGGATATAAGGTACGAACCTTGCCTTCAACACTTTTGACCGACAATTTCGATGATGACCGATATGCTTAATACTTTGATAAAGGGTAGTGGAAACTTGTAAAAGGATTGCTTTTAGTAGCTAAAGGTAACAAACGTTACAACCACGTACGGTTATATCCCAATGGTTAACCCCACTGTTTTTCTCCTGGGCGATAGCTAGATCGAATTTCAGGCTTCTCTTATGTCAAGTCGCATATATATATAGTGGTGCACATGTGAGCAGAAACAAGACTCAGTCTTTGGCAAGGAAAAAAGCACTTTGCGCTCGTGCAGTTGGCAGGCTTCGAACTATTGTCTCTTTTGAGCAATGACAGTTACGGGCGCCGCTCTAACTAAGATAGGTGTGCCCTCTTTAAAAAAAATTTAAGATGAGGGTTTAGGGTTAATTAAAATTTAGTGATTTACCCCACAAAAGTGCTATTGGATAAGTATGGAATCAATTTATTTGTGGCAACGTTGCAGAGTAGCTCGGCCACATAATCAATAAGGGACTACAAATGCCAACAAATCCAACACTACTCTCAATGACCAAATGTTGTTATAGGACCTAATGTTAATTATTATTTTGAGCACCCCTTAGTACCTCAATCAAGGAGGGTTAAGGTGCTGAGAGAATAATCCCACGTCGGTTGATTAGAAAGGCAGTGATATCCTTACCTCAACCCTTAACCCGAGTTTTATGATTAGATTAATTTCGTTTCCACATGTTATCAGAGCCAAGACATCACATCCATCTCTTAAGCGGGGGCCCACACTATTGTGCTACACCTATGTGACAAGGACCAAAAGAAGAAGAAAAAAATCCGACATGCGCGTGAGGGGACATATTGAGAGAATAGTCTCACATCGAGAGAATAGTCTCACATCGACTGATTAGGATGGCGGTGAGATCTTTCTAAAGAAGTCCTGGGACCTCAACCCTTGATCCGGGTTTTACAGTTAGAGGAATTTTCACATCAGGCAGACCCTTACCAATTACCTACTATAGTAGACGAAAGCGGGATTCGACCCCCCAAGATTTTGGCAGCTAACCGATCAATCAAAGGATCAATCATAGCTTGACCTGAGCCTGGTTTGAGATAAATCCCAACTCACATCAACTTATTGATCTTCAAGCCCCACAATTCTCCAAATCAACTTAGGATGCCCACCTTGCCAATAGATTGATTGATAATTGGGTTTCATAAAAATGACTAGGTTGTCTTCAAAGATGAGATGAGATATATGGAGGCTTCTTCCCGATCACCCCGAAGATTTTCCGGTCACCACGACAAGTGTCCCGTTCCAGTTTAGAGAAAGGCATTCAGTGATGATGACAAGCAAGTAAGGAGAGAGCGGGTCCCCTTGTCTAAGCCCTCTATAAGAGCTGATGAATTCGGCTGGGGATCCATTCACCAGAGTGGAAAAGGAAAGGCGCCTCGATACAGGCAGAAATCCAGATTATCCCACTATCTCGAAATCCTCAACCCTTCAACGCGTGAAGTAAGAATTTCCTATTGACTAGATCATATGCCTCAGCAATATCTAACTTAATACAAACTCCTTTCTCTTGGAAAACTCTAAGCAGCTCGTAAACTAACAAAATATTTTCTGAGATTCTCCTTCCCTTCATAAAAGCAGATTGATTAGGAGAAATGAGTTCTCTTATCACCATTTGTTAGTGATTCGCTAAAATTTTCACCATCAATTTGTATAAGATTTTTTTTTTTTTTTTTTGAGATCGGCGAGTGTCCCGAAACCTTTCGGGCATTGGCCCACTTCAGGCTCGAACTAATCCTTCCAGGAGTGAAGCCCGACCCACTCGGCAATTCCCACTTCACTCCTGGGTATATCGAGGGGAGGAAGAGTTGAACCCACAACCTCCTCACCAAAGCATCAGTTGCTTTGCCAACTCTCCTATCCCCTGGTGGGTAGTTTTTTTATTTTTTTGTTTCTTCATTGAAGGGGGAAGTCACAATCGGACCCCCAGCAGACGCCACATGCCTGCACAACAAAGGCAAGGCCCGCCATCTTGTCAGCCCGGATACACCAGCAGACCGCCACCCAGCGGGACACACCAACACGCCACTTCGGAGGAAAGAGGGGCACAAGGGCCACCTACACCATCACCAAACCAGCGGCAGCAGAACACCACGCCAGACTCCGACGGTGAAAGAAAACAACGATAAAAAAACAACCAAAAAGTCATCAACATCTAGATGCCCAACCGAAGCCACCGGTCAAAACCGGCCACCACCATCAGATCGGCGGAGAAGATGAGTCGTGTGGGGGGTTCTTAGTCGAACCGGGCGGTTCGGGTGGCAAGCACAATCCAACGAGCCAAATGAAGAGAAAAGATAGTGGTTACGTGGAAAAACCCCTTCGCAACGTCGAAGGGGAAAAAACCACGGGTGGGGCGAGAATGCACTAAAACTATTCTTTCCGTTACAATCTCTCACCTTAACCCCAATTACAAACCCCGAGGTCCGGTCTCCCAAACTACCGACCTCTGCAATTTCACTCAGACTATCGACCGCCGCTGGCAGCTTCTGACTACCGGTCGCTGCAGACAGTATCTGGCTACCGGTCGCTGCAGACAGTATATGGATACCGACCGACCTCCGTAGACAGCCTCTGACTACTGTCCGACCGATCTCCGCAGCTCCGTGAATTCCGGGATAAAACGGGCAGCGTCTCCTCCAGAATTCTTCCCTTCTCTTGCTGAAGGGGTAGGTCCCCCTTTTATAGTGTGGGGTGACGGTTACGACGCTCCGTGAAAAACGGGTGGGTGACGTGTCCCCGCAATGAGCTCAACCGCCGCTGTAGTGAGGACGTGGCACGCGATTGACGCCTGGTCACCTTGGGCCGGAAATCTCGAAGCGTAGTCAGCACTCCGAGATCTCCGGGTTCGACTGCTGCTTCACACTTCGGCTCGTTGCACATCCCAACGAGAGAGAAAAAGGGGGGGGGGGCTGTTGCATGGCCGACCCCCCCCCCCCTTGCTGTCTGATGATATGCCGACCGAAGCATGGGGGGGGGCTGCTTCCCCCCTCTGGTGACATGCCGACCGAGGGTAGTAGGGGGGGCTGCTGCCCCCCTCTGTTTGGTGACCGACCGACCGAACCCAAGAGGAGAGGGGGGGGCTGTTGTCCCTCCCCCTTTGGTGACCGGCCGACCGAACCCAAGAGGAGAAGGGGGGGCTGTTGTTCCTCCCCCTTTGGTGACCGGCCGACCGAACCCAAATGGAGAGAGAGAGGGGGGGTGTCCCTCTCCTTTTGATGACCGGCCGACCGAGCTCCACAAGGAGAAGGGGGGGCTGCTGCTCCTCTCTGATGACATGCCGACTCCTCTTCTTTGCCACTTATTGCGCGGTTCACCTGAAGGGTACACACAATACCCCCTCCTGACCGGACGGTCTTCGGTCCCGCCTGGTCAGGATCATTTTTCCTCGATTTGCGTGCAGCCTCGACTTGCGTGCTAGCATCGCTTTGCGTGCCTGCCTTGATTTGTGTGCCCACCTCGGTTTGCATGCCTGCCTCGGTTTGTGTTCCCGCCTCGGTTTGCGTGTGTGCCTCAATCCGGTGCTGTAGGGACTCCGAGTAACTGTCTGGGCTTTTTCCGGTTTTTTGCCACATGGCGTCACCAAGCGTCGCCACCTCGCCTCCTCGAAATTTGAACCCATCCAGCTCCAACTTTGTCTATAAATAGGACCCAGAGGATTCATTTCTTTCCTCTGCTTCAGATTTCTCCTCTGTGGCTGAAAATTCGTTCTCGCCGCACGTAGCTTCCTTTGGATACGCGTCGAGGACCTGCGAGTTGGTTCGCTTGGATACACGCCGAGGACCTGCGAGTTGGTTCGCTTGGTTACACGCCGAGGACCTGCGTTGAAGATGTCTTTAACCTGGTTCACCGTGACGAAGAAGTTCCCTCTGATAGAGGAGGTCCGGGCGGCTTACGACATTCCGGATACGATCTCCCTTTCCTTTGCTACTGGTCCTTTGGACCCGTCAGACGGCGACCGTACTGTCGTCACGCTCGGCCAACTACGCTGCGGCCTGCGGCTTCCCCTTGCGAGCTTTTCCGGTCGCCTGCTGGAGTACATGAAAGTGTCTCCGGGCCAGATAGCCGGCAACGACTGGAGGATTCTTCGTTGCATGGAAGCGATAGAAGAACGGGCGGGGCTGCAACTCTGCGTCGCGTACCTCCTGAAGAAATATTTCATTAAGGATTACAAGATGATGCCGGGCAGCGTCTTTTCCTATTTTAGCCTGCAGGCACGTGCAGGCAGTCACCCTCCCATCGGAGGCTTATCTGACTCCGTGAGGAGTTGGAAAGATTGCCCCATTGTGGTCGGAGGACCCTGGAGGGGTCGCTTCAAGATTCCCGGTCACCTTTCCCACCTCGCCGCGACCATCGAGGACTTCTACCCCTCTAGGCAGCTTCAGTGCCCTGGGGCTGTTGAGGAGGAGCTGGACGAACTGATTAAGAGGGTGATGAATGACGACGACGACTGGAGGCAGCTGTTTCCGAAGCTCCCAGTTGTCAAGTCTTATAGTACTACTCCAAAGAAGGGCAAACAGCCTGCAGCAACGGGTAGGGAAGAAGAGCCCTCTGCTTGCTCTTCTGAGCTTCCTGACAGGTACGTTAGCTCCGTCAGACGCTTCAACCCAAACACTGCCGCCTTTAAACTTTGCGTGGTCTTCAGGCACCGCGCTAAGTCGACTGCGGCTGTTGGCGGCTGCAGGCAACCAGCTGCACGCAAAGTAGCTGCAGCCGCAAGGAAGGCAAAGAGATGCGTCCTTCTAAATGAGTCCTCCAGCGACGACGATGAAGGCCGCTCTCCTCTCGCTCCCGCTATGCGACGTGCTGCTTGCGACGATCTTCGTTCCCTCCCCGACGACTGGTCAGAAGACGTGCCGTCGACGGGTAGACATTACGTGGAGATAGAAGACTCCGAGAGGTCTTCCAGTTATAGTCTCTCTCCCTCTCTTAGTCGGGGCAAGCAACCCATGCCGTCTGGCTCTGCGGGGTCGCACGGGCGCGCTTCACCCCGTGATCCCCCTGCTGCCCCTACCGTTGTACCACCTGTTGCGCCCCCTGCTACACCATCTGCTCCACTATTCGCACGTGAGGATGTTCGATGCTTCATGGCTTCACCTTCCTCCTCTGCTTCAGGGGGCGTCGTCGTGCCGCCTCCCAGTTCTCCCCCTGGAGTTACCGAAGCTACCTCTCACCGTCGCTCCCCTGGGCTCTCTGCTTGTCAGGTGGAGAAAGAGGATACTGGGGTGGACAATTCCAGCTGGCGGAGCCAGCTCGGCGACCTTCATGAGGTAAGTCTTCGAGTTGTTGTAGTCTTGATTGCTGCAGTAGTTTCCACTCCTGACTCTTTGGTTCATCTTCTTCCACTTTTGTCAGATGAGCGGTCGCGTGGCTACGATTGCCGGCAATGTCGCCGAGAGGGGCGCTCGAAGGATGGCGCAACTCGAGGCCTCCCTGCAGACTGCTCGGCAGGACTTGAGGGAGACCCGCACTCGGTTAGCGGAGACCCGCACTCAGTTAGCGGAGGCATAGCGTGTCCATACTGAGGAATTAGCTGCAGTCCAGGCTCAGCTCGAAGTCACGCAGGCGAACGCTTCTGACCCCTTCGAGTTGCAAGAGGCACTGGATACCGCTCAGGCGGAAATCGACGGGATGTGGGATCGATTCAGGCGCCAGGCCTCCGTGATCAGACACGAGCGAACAGATGCCGAGACTGCCAAGGCAGCTTACAAAGCCAAAATCGCCGTGTTGAAGTCCTCCATCGACCAGGCCGAAGCAACACATAAGGCTGAGCTTGCCTAGTAGCATGCAAACTTCTCCATAGAGTGCAAGTCGCTCCTTGAAGAACAGGTGGCGGGGTGGCGTAAGAAGGTTGCAAAGCTGCACAGCAAGCTCCCGCCAGGGCCGTGGAAAGCTGGGGGAGACGACTGACCACTCCCGCTTATGTCTTATTTTGTGATGTAATAAAACAGCATGCTCGTTTGTATTGGGACCCTTTAATTTGATTAATCTGAATGCTATGATTGTCGTCTTTCTCTTGTCGATTTTGCATCTTAAGTACACGTCGACGACGTGTCATTGAAATTTGGCTCTCATGTTTTGATTACACGTCGACGACGCGCATAACTACACGTCGACGACATGCGTAACTACACGTCGACGACGTGCGACCAAAATCTAGTCCTTGTATTAGCGGGGGGTGATATACCCTACCTTGCTTGCGCTGGTCGATCGGTCGTACCCCCGAGGGGTCTGTCGACCGATCCTCCCAAGTGTTCACCGGCCGGTCACGCCCTTCGCAGGGACCTATCAACCGGTCGGCCAAGTGGTAGAACTCGCTAGGAGTGTTATGTACCACTTGGTTTAGGCTGGTTGACCGATCGTACCCCGGCGGGGTCTGCCGACCGATCTTTTCAGGTGTTCACCGGCCGGTCATGCTCTTCGCAGGGACCTATCGACCGGTCGACCAAGTGGTAGAACTCGCTATGAGTGTTATGTATCATTTGGTTTATGTTGGTTGACCGGTCGTACCCCGGCGGGGTATGTCGACCGATCTTCCCAGGTGTTCTCCGGCCGGTCATGCCCTTCGCAGGGACCTGTCGACCGGTCGGCCAAGTGGTAGAACTCGCTCGGAGTGTTATGTATCACTTGGTTTAAATTGCGCTAGTTAACAGTTATACTCATGCACAACCATGTTTACTGGGCAACCACATCTTTATTGAGTAGATCCGAAATTATAAAACGATTACAAGCATCTCCCATTTAGCTACCCTGGTAGAACTTGCGCAGATTGGTGGCATTCCATGGCCTTGCTAGTGCATCGTCGTCTTGAGTCTTCAGGCGGTAGGCTCCATTCTTTCCCATACCATTGATGATGTATGGTCCTTCCCAAGTAGCTCCCAGCTTGCCACTTCCCAGCTCCTTGGTATTGTCGAAGACTTTCCGCATGACCAAGTCCCCTTGTTTGAATACCCGCCTTCTAACTTTGCGGTCATATGCCCTCTTGATGGCCTGATGATAATTGGCTAGGCGCGCTCTCGCTCTTTCCCTCTTCTCTTCCAGCAGGTGTAAGCCATCCAGCAGGAGTTCGTCGTTCCGCTCTGGGTCGGCAGCTACGACTGTTCGCTGAGTTGGGACCAGGGTTTCAGTTGGCAGGACTGCTTCGGAGCCATAGGTAAGGCTGAACGGGGACTCTCCCGTCGGTCGCTTCGGTGTCGTCCGGTAGGCCCATAGAACTCCGGGTAAAGCTTCTTCCCATAAACCCTTCTTCTGCTCCAGTTTCTTCTTCAGTATGTCCAGAATGGCGCGGTTCGTCGACTCTGCTTGCCCGTTGCTCTGAGGGTACCGCGGTGTAGAGAAGAACAGCTTGATGTTGTTGCTGGCGCAGAACTTCTTGATTGACTCCGCATCGAATTGTCGCCCGTTGTCTGCAACAAAAGCCCACGGCAGTCCGAATCGACAGATGATGTTGCTCCATAGGAACTTTCCTACTTGAATTTCCCCGATCTTTAGCAACAGGATTGCCTCCACCCACTTGGTGAAGTAGTCGGTGGCGACGAGGAGAAACTTCCTCCGGTTGGGCGACGTCGGGAAGGGGCCCAAAATATCCAACCCCCACTGTTGGAAGGGCCAAGGGCTGGATACTGGGTGCAGCTCTTCTGCTGGTTGATGTATGGAGGGAGCATGCTTTTGACATTGCAAGCACCTTTTCACATATCCCCCCGCATCTGCTTCCATGGTGGGCCAGTAATAGCCCTGCAGCTTTATCTTCCGTGCCATGGCTCTTCCTCCGGAATGGTTCCCACATCCTCCTTCATGTATCTCCCTCATGATTTCTACTGCTTGTTCTTTCGTGAGGCACTTAAGGTACGGTCCACCAAACGAGCGCTTGTACAGCTCGTCGTCGATGAGGGTGTATCTTGGAGCGTGCGCTTTGGTTCTTCGGGCATCATCGACGTCCTCCGGTAGTATCCCATCAAGTAGGTACTTCTTCATGTTACTTACCCAATCAGCTCCGACCGCAATAGTATGGGCCGCCTCAATGGCTTGTGTCCTCCTCGTCATGCAACTATCTTCTATGGGGCCGACTGTTCGGGGGTCAGCTTGCACCTCGATGAAGACCCTTTTCTCTCTGTCTTCTCCGAGTACCGATGCTAGATTAGCAAGGGCATCCGCCTGCTTGTTTTCCGTTCTGGGGAACTGGTGAAAGCTTATGTCTTCGAACTTGGCGATCAACTCCCGGGCTAGCTTTAGGTAAGCTTGCATTCTTGCGTCGCGGGCTTCGTACCTACCGGTAATCTGATTGATTACCAGTTGGGAGTCACCGTAGACCTGTAGGATGGTCACCCCCATGCTGTCGCCATCTCCAGTCCTGTCAGCATCGCCTCGTACTCCGCTTTGTTGTTCGTCATTGGGAAAAGTAGCTGCACTGATTTTTCGAGCTTCGTGTGGTCGGGGGTTACTAGGACTACCCCCACACCACTCCCGACTGCGCATGACGAGCCATCCACGAACAACCTCCAGCCTTTTCCTTCGTCCTCCTGTCCTGCTACCGCACCGACTCCCACGGGTCGATCGGCAGCCACCGACAGGTCTTCTAGCGTCTCTGGCACCGGTGCAGTGTCTTCCGCCGGGAAATCGCTGAGGAAGTCTGCAAGTGCTTGGCCCTTGATTGCTTTCCGAGGTACGTACCGAGGGCCAAACTCTTGTAGTTCTGCAGCCCACTTGCTCAGCCGACCTGTCCGGGTAGAGTTATCCAGTACTTCCTTCAGGGGGTGCTCGGTGATGACCTCGATGGGGTGAGCGACGAAGTACGGGCGAAGTCTCCTTGACACGTACACTAGAGCTAGGGCCACTTGCTCGATCCGTGCATACCTTGTTTCTGCTGAAGTCATGATGCGGCTGACGTAGTAGACGGGCCTCTCCGTTCCTTCACATTCGCATATCAGTACAGCGCTGATTGCTGCCTCCGATACCGAAAGATACACCCCCAGCGTTGCACCTGGCTGGGGGGCTGTCAAGATAGGGGGTCGGCCAAGATACGTCTTCAGCTCCTAAAATACTTCTTCACAGCGTTGGTCCCAGTCGAAAGGTGCAAGCTTACTCAGCCTCTCGAACAGGGGTTGACACCGGTCTGAGGACTTTGATATGAAGCGGTTGAGGGCGTTGATCCGTCCGGTAAGCTTCTGGACCTCCTTTCGTGACCTGGGCGATGGCATCTCCTCCAGGGCTCGGATCTACTCCGGGTTGGCCTCGATCCCCCGTCGGGTGACCAAGCAACCCAGAAATTTTCACGACGTCACACCGAAGGCGCACTTGGCCGGGTTCAATTTCATGCTGTAACTCCGCAGGGTTGCGAAGGTTTCCTCCAGGTCTTGCATATGCGCCTCCTCCGCCTGGCTCTTCACAAGCAAGTCGTCGACGTAGACCTCCACGTTCCTTCCGATTTGGTCGACGAATATCTTGTTCACTAGCCTTTGGTACATCGCACCCGCGTTCTTCAGCCCGAATGGCATCATCTTGTAGCAGAAGAGCCCTCGACCCGTGAAGAAGGTTGTGTGCTCCTGGTCCTCCGGATTCATGGGGATCTGGTGATAGCCCGAGTACCCGTCCATGAACGAGAGCCTCTCGTGTCCCGTCGTGGAATCCACCAAGGTATCGATGTGCGGTAGCGGGTAGCTGTCTTTCGGGCATGCCTGGTTGAGGTTTGTGAAGTCGATACAGACCCGTATGGCCCCGGACTTCTTGGGGACGACGACCACGTTTGCGATCCACTTCGGGTACCGAGCCTCTCTAATGATGCCCGCTCGTAGCAGCTTCTCTACCTCCATGTTGACAGCTGCTGCTTTTTCCAGCGCTAGCGACCGGGGCTTCTAGCGTACAGGTGCAGCTCCTTATCGAATGTTGAGGTGGTGACAGGCTACCGCGGGGTGGATGTCTGGCATATCTTCAACTGACCATGCGAACACATCCAGGTTTGCCTTGAGAAATACCGTCATAGCTTCGGCATGATGCTTCGGCAGCTGTAACCCGAGAAAAGTTATCCTCGGGTGACCCGCTTCTCCTAGGTCCACGAGAAGAATAGGCTCGACGGTGGGTGACTCCTCCCACTCCATGTTCAGGCTTTTCGACTCGTCCGGTTCTTTAGATTCAACCGGTCGGTCGGTCTTCTGAGGGTGCGTCATCTTGTTCAGCTTTTTACCTTCAGCTGACAGGTCAATCTCCATCGGGTTGCTCGGACCAGTTAGCTCTTTAAATTCAGCTAACTGACCGGCCTTCTTCAGGCTCCTCGATGCAGTCAGTTCTCTACGTTCAACTGAATGGTCGGTCATTGGTAAGTCCCCCGACATTGTCAGTTCTTTACGTTTAGCTGACATGTCGGTCTTCAGCAAGTCCCCCGACACTGTCAGCTCTTTACGTTCAGCTGACAGGTCGGTCTTCAGCAGGTCCCCCGACACTGTCAGTTCTTTAAGTTCAACTGACAGGTCGGTCTTCTCAGGTGCTTGGCCTCCTCGCGTTCCTTCACTCGATCGAGCGAGGTACTGGCGCGTTGGAGCTTCTTGGCTCCTCTTCGTAGTCCAGAGGTTGAGGATGCCCAACTCAGTGCCGCCTTCACCTGGCTCTCCTCCCTCAATTTGGCATGTTGTCTTCAGATGGATGGCGCTGAGCTCGCACTTGGCCACCGAAGACTGGTCTCCTCGGATGCTCATCACGCCCTTGTCGGTCCAAAACTTCACTACTTTGTGGGCCGACGAGTGGACCGCATCCAAGTGGTGGAGCCACGGCCTTCCAAGGATGATGTTGTACGCTGAGTGAGCTTCAATCACAATGAACCGGGTAAGATTGGTGAGATGCCCTGTTGTGATCGGGAGGGTGATCTCACCAACCACCCTTGCAGCCTCTCCCGTGAAGCCCGTTATCGTCGATGACGACTCAGTCATCTGCCCGCGATCTAGCTGCATGGCGTCGAAGGCGCTGAGAAAGAACACGTCTACCGAACTCCCGGCGTCGACCAGAATTCCCTTCACCAGGTAATTTGCTATCTGCAACTGTATGACCAGAGGATGGTTGTGAGGTCTCTCTATTCCGACCAGATCAGCCGCCGAAAACTGTATTACCGCTTCCACTCTTGGCTCGGGGCGAATGACGGGGTCAAGCACCACATGGTGAACTTGCCTTGCTTGTTCAATACGCCGCACCTGTCGATCGACGGCATTTGACGACGGTACAGGGCCATGGTACCCGTAGACGGCGTCTACCTCTCGGAGTTGGCGTCTTTCTGGCGGAGGACCCAGTAAGCGCTGTGCCGTCGCTCATCGCTGGACTTCCCCTACAACCTTGGTCTCCTTACGTTGAGGGACGTCAATGAAGCAGCCAAGGTGGCCGGCCTCAATGAGATCCTCAATATGGTGCTTGAGCGCCCGGCACTGCAAGGTAGTGTGGCCTTGGCCCTGGTGGTACTCGCAGTACCTCAATGCATCTCTGGCTTCCCTCTCTCCGGGTTCAAGCGGTTGCGCCCACTTGAAGTACGGTTCACCCTTGATAGCTTCCAGGATCTGGTCTATGGGGGAGTTCAGTACTGTGAACTCCCTGTTCCACTGTGGCCTCGCTGGCCTGTCTTGCCTCTGCCGCTTCGAGTCATGCCGCGTCGCCCTGCTTGTTGACGTTCTTCACGGCAGCTGGCTTGGCGTAGCCCTGGTGCGGGACCCTGGTTTCCACCGCCTTCCTCTTGCGGTCCGCGTCTTCAATCTTGATGTACTTCTCGACACGCCGTGACAGCTCGTCGATCGTCTCTGAGGTTCGCTTGATGAGCAACGTGTTGACGAGTTGGGTAGGCTGGATGGCGTTCTTGAAGGCTGCGATCACCATACGATCCTGCCCGTCTGCGTTCGCCAAGATCAGGTACTCGGGCCTGAACCTATGGTAGAATTGTCGGAGAGTCTCCTTCTGGGTCATACTCATCCCGAAGAGTGACTCCAGAGTCTTCAGCTCCCGGCGATTGCATCGGTACTGGTCGATGAACCGCGTGCTCAGCTCCGAGAATGAGGAGATGGACGAGGGCCTGAGCTTATGGAACCATTCGAGGGGCGTTCCCGACAAGCTGTTGGCGAAGGTCCGGCAAAGGATATGATCATCCTCGTGCGGGACCAGAGCATCCCGGAAAGCCAGTTCATGCTCCACCGGGTCTTTCGATCCGTCAAACTTGGGAAGGCGTGGAGGATTCCATCCGCGAGGGAATGGCTCCCGGAGTAGCTTCTCGACAAGAGGCGATCGTGTGGCTCCTCGGATGGCGACTTCCTCGAGTCGGTCAGGAGATCGGACCCCCGGTCGATCCCGTTGGATTCCTTCTTGATCCCCGAGTCGCTCCGACGCATGTACCCGAATACGCTCATGAACACTCCTCCAGTCAGCAGTATGGGCCGGCTGTCGACTGGCCGGCGTCATCCGAGTGTGATGACTGTCACTCGGTTGACGATGATGCTCGTCATCTCACTTCGGGAGATGCACTTGTGCCGAGTCCGTCTTGGAGTGATGCTTGGAGGCAGGCGGCTGTCGCGGGTGCGCCCCGAGCCGGGACCAGACATCCGAGCGTGCCGACGCCGCTCGAGCGTGCTTGTTTCTTTCCGCAGGTTTCGGACTACTCGAGTCCCTCCCGTCGGGATTCGCACTTTGGACCTCCACCGAGCGATTAACCCTGACCTCCACCTGAGGCAGTGGTTGCGGCTGCACTCGCACTGGTGGGGCGGCTTGTGTAGGAAGGCTCTGTCCC
Organism: Chamaelirium japonicum; assembly: GCA_947650365.1. Lineage (NCBI taxonomy): Eukaryota > Viridiplantae > Streptophyta > Magnoliopsida > Liliales > Melanthiaceae > Chamaelirium > Chamaelirium japonicum. Next base: position 14,082,309 of record OX393558.1, read on the forward strand.
GCTTGGGCCAACATGCCCTGGTTGAGAAGACCCCCCGTCGGTGCGGCCCACACGAAGTCGCACAACTCCTCGTAGTTGCGTTGCATTGTTTGGAGTTGGGCGGTAAGAGCTTGCTGGGGCATCATCATAGTGGCCAGGAAAGCTTCCGATAGACCCCCTGTTAGAGGAGCCAGGGTTGCTACCAGAGCTTGACTGGACTCTCCGACCCCCAGTACTGGATTCGCCAACGGGACTACGCGCTCCGTGTCCGTTGGTGGTTGAACAAGACGTCCGACATCATTGGCGTCTCCGAGTGGTGCAGCTTCGGACGGGAGCTGCGACGTCGAGCGGGTACGATACGGTCCATCGGCCATCGTTCTTCAATCGTGTGGTCGTGGACTGCTGGTTGCAGGTAGCCTCGGACTGGTCGACACCCACGGGTCAACAGTCGAAAGCTCTAGTAGGAAGTCTCGAAGACTGTCCCACAGACGGCGCCAAGATTGTGGGGGGTTCTTAGTCGAACCGGGCGGTTCGGGTGGCAAGCACAATCCAACGAGCTAAATGAAAAGAAAAGATAGTGGTTACGTGGAAAAACCTCTTCGCAACGTCGAAGGGGAAAAAACCACGGGTGGGGCAAGAATGCACTAAAACTATTCTTTCGGTTACAATCTCTCACCTTAACCCCAATTACAAACCCCGAGGTCCGGTCTCCCAAACTACCGACCTCTGCAATTTCACTCAGACTATCGATCGCCGCTGGCAGCTTCTGACTACCGGTCGCTGCAGACAGTATCTGGCTACCGGTCGCTGCAGACAGTATCTGGATACCGACCGACCTCCGCAGACAGCCTCTGACTACTGTCCGACCGATCTCCGCAGCTCCGCGAATTCCGGGACGAAACAGGCAGCGTCTCCTCCAGAATTCTTCCCTTCTCTTGCTGAAGGGGTAGGTCCCCCTTTTATAGTGTGGGGTGACGGTTACGACGCTCCGCAAAAAACGGGTGGGTGACGTGTCCTCGCAATGAGCTCAACCGCCGCTGTAGTGAGGACGTGGCGCGCGATTGACGCCTGGTCATCTTGGGCCGGAAATCTCAAAGCGTAGTCAGCAATCCAAGATCTCCGGGTTCGACTGCTGCTTCACACTTCGGCTCATTGCACGTCCCAACGAGGGAGAAAAAGGGGGGGGGGGGGGGGGGGGGGGGGGGGGGGCTGCTGCCCCCCTCTGTTTGGTGACCGACCGACCGAACCCAAAAGGAGAGGGGGGGGGGGGTTGTTGTCCCTCCCCCTTTGGTGACCGGCCGACCGAACCCAAGAGGAGAAGGGGGGGGGGGGCTGCTGCTCCTCTCTGATGACATGCCGACTCCTCTTCTTTGCCACTTATTGCGCGGTTCACCTGAAGGGTACACACAAGTCGCACCCGCCTTGAACCATCAGGAACGTCGATCCAGCCGTCGTCGCCTCGAACCACCGGGAGCAAATGAGGGGTCAGAAAAAACCCACGGTTCCAGTCGCACTACTCTGGCTGCAATCATGCTGAAAAAATCCCGATCCAAGTGCAGAGGACGTCATTCTGAGCAGAAAGAAGTTACACGTCGTCGGAAGCCGATAAAAAAAAACTGATCTGATGGGAAGCCCCTATATATAGGAGGAGAGAAGTAGGGTTAGATTTATCCCTCAGAACGCCATCTGACCCAAGCTCTTGGCCTTCCAAAGCCGACGATGACGTCCAAAGAGGCCAAGAGGAGAGAAAAAGCCAAACCCTAACTAAGGCGTAGAAAGGCGAAAAAGAGGGAGGCGCAAGCTCACATGACCATTAATAGCAAGCACTCTTTTTTTGGGGGGAAATAATAGCGAGCACTGTCTTGAACGAGTAGATATCTTATATCGTTTTGTGTGAATTGTATATATTTGTTCGAAAGAAGTAGCTGAATTTCTCATGTCAATGTGCCTTCTTTTCAGTAGAATGCAGTAGGATCAGTTCGGAGAGCACATACTCATTGCCTAAAACCCCCCTGACAAATATTGATATTATGAATAACCGCCATATTTTTTAAGCTTTATTAATAACTTTATGACATTTCTCAATTTTTGTAAAAAAAATAATGTAGCTAACTTTTCACCATTATACCCTTGGATGACTTGATCTTTGTGCATGTTATCATCCTCATCATGTCTGTGCAGGTCGTCGTCATCCTCATCATGTCTCCTTTCTCCTCCTCCCGACGATGGTGGCATGCACGAGCACCGATGATGGCCAAGGCCAAAATGATAACAAAGTTGTGAATATGATTTTTTTTGCAAAAATCGAGATATAGAAGGAGATTATTTATAAAACTTAAAACATGAGGGGGTTATTTATAATAACCATAATTATTATAAAAGTACAAATACTTTGCTTCTCTTTAGGCCCACATTATTAAAGGGCTTGTATTTTAAAGTTTTTTCTTTTAGCTAATTATTTTGTTTACCGATTCAAAGCAATCTGTCGGATCCAATGGTGCAATAAATGTGGGCCTTTCTCTCCCCAGCGGTCGAAAGGCCCACCAGCTTTGGTGTGGCTGGCTTTCATGAGCATGACTCATTTAAGGAAACCAAAGCTAGGGCTGTAACTTGGGTGGGCCAACGTGAGCCCAATCCAAATTTAGGTTGGCTTGGGTTGGGATTTTACATGTATGGATAGGTTCAATCATGTAGTAAATACTTCTATTATACAAAATAAAATTAAGTAGAGGTTGTCCGATCAGAATTCATCCATTGGATCATCCATTAAATACAAGATGTGGTCGCGTTGTGGTGGAACTTTGATGTGCATTTATCCCACTTCTAATGGGCACTGTTGGATGTGCATTTATTCATCAAACGGTGGACCATCACCTATCTAAGAATGAAATAGACTGCTTTGCAAATGGACTGTTATATGTTAATATTTTCCCCTCTACGATCTTAAAACTGGTCAAACCCGCTTGCAATACCCGACAAACGCAACCTTGGGTTGGGCTTGGACTAGGGAAGTTCAACCCAACCTCGAGTTGGGTTGGGTTTGAGCAAAGGGTTCTGTAGACGCCCTAAATATCCTGGTCATGTGGCATCATCCTAGTTATGCAGCTAAAGGTGAGGATTACCAGAGGCAGAACCCGCTTTGTGGCAGAGGACATCTATTCTGTAGCCAAAGTTGATATTGGGCAGAAGGTTAGACAAAACCTATCAGCCAAGGATGAAACATCTGCAAAATTTCTACATCCGCAAAAGATAGCTACATGAAAATGGAATTTATTTTTTAGTTACAAACCGATAAAATCATACTAGCATGCGGCATTAGCTGAACTTGTCAGTCGAAGACAAACTGAGGCCTCTGCGCTCGGACTCATCCTCAAAGCCTTAGCATCTGAGGATGGAGAGACAGGTTCTGTTGTTGAGGTCTCTACGCCCGGTAATCTTTTCGGAGCTTTCAACATCCGAAGAGATCATTAAACTGAGGCTTCAACACCCAAGAGCTTAACCGAGGGCATGGATATGAGGGAAAGGAGGGACAATGTGATAACCAAGATATTATAGCCAACAGCCAAGAATTCTGAGGCTGTGATGCCAAGGTGGATAAGGTAAGATGAGATGTCCAAGCCCACAAGTTAGTTCCACACCGCCTGGAGATAGGCCTGTAAACGGGCAAGGTATTACAACCTATGATCTGAATCCAAATTTGTCAGATTATTCGAATCCAATTATGTATATAACATAATCAATCCGCCGATTATCCAAAAACCTCACTCTCTCTCTCCAGTGTATATATATATATATATATATATATATATATATATATATATATATATATATATATATATATATATATATATATATATATATATATATATATATATATATATATATATATATATATATATATATATATATATATATATATATATATATATATATATATATATATATATATATACACACACACACATAGAGAGAGAGAGAGAATAAGCTACGTGTATTTTGACTCCCCTAGAAGTTTTGGAATTTGATGAAATTTGGTGAGGGTGTTGTCTAAGGTAAGATGATCATCCTCACCAATTTTCATCAAATTCCAAAACTTCTAGGGGGGATCAAATGGTCGAAGCAAAATCTACAAATTTTAACGGTGACTACGGTTGGCAGATTTTGCTTTGACCATTTGACCCCCCCTAGAAGTTTTGAAATTTGATGAAAATTGGTGAGGATAATCATCTTAACCTAGACAACACCCTCACCAAATTTCATCAAATTCCAAAACTCCTAGGGGGGTCAAAATACCCGCAGCTCACTTTCTAAACAGGCAACTCCCAGCTCACTGTAACATTCCTCTCTCTCTCTCTCTCTCTCTCTCTCTCTCTCTCTCTCTCTCTCTCTCTCTCTCTCTCTCTCTCTCTCTCTATATATATATATATATATATATATATATATATATATATATATATATATATATATATATATATATATATATATATATATATATATGAGTCAAGTCGGATCTTTATCGGATCGGATCAGGATAGATCCGAATTCGATCCGATTATTAATCGGATCTCGAACCGAAAAACTAATACCAAACCCGGGATAATCGAACCGAATTCGGATCGGATTCGGATCATGATACGATCTATTGACAGGCCTACCTAGAGAGAAGGAGATCATGAGCTACTTATATAATTTTCCCTCCCAAACATAAAAGACTTGTTTTAAAATTGTGCGCAGCTACGGATCCCGTAAGAACTCCATAGTTAAGCGTACTCAGGCAAGAGTAGTACTAGGATGGGTAATCTCCTGAGAAGTTCTAGTGCGGGCATGAACAAAGCGGACAATATCTTGTGTGTTTGGGGCGGATGTTACAAAATGGTATCAGAGTCAATTCTCCTCACAAATGGTGGAGTCTAACCCTACACATGGACGTGTAGTCCTTAAGGGGGGTGGATTGTGATAACGAATATCTAATAGCCAAGACTCATGATGTTGTGATACTAAGATGGATGTAGTGAGGTAAGGTGTCTAAGACCACGACTTAGCTCCACATCGCCGGGAGAGAAGAAGAACATGAGCTACTTATATAATTGTTCTTTCCAAACATAGAAGACGCGTTTTAAAATCGTGCGCAGCTACGGATCCCATAAGAACTCTTTAGTTAAGCGTGATCGATTGATAATAGTATTAGGATGGGTGACCTCCTAGGAAGTTCTTGTGAGGACACAGGCAAAGCAGACAATATCTTGTGTGTTTAGGACGGATGTTACAGGCAAACTGCCCATACTCTATGCAGGATCAGTTTTAGATTTTGTTTAAGATTTAAGCAATTTAGTTACATATTAATCATTACTCTGAGCCATGGCAATATGGCAGCATTGGCAATTGTAAAGTGCAAATGTTAGTTATAACTAACTTCTAGGGTTAACTATAAATAGAGGGGCACCCCTCTTATCCCAGGTATGCATAATGCGAACACAATACTCTACGCTCGATAATTATAGTTTTCCCCTATTTGAAAGATCACTGGTATGATTTCAACGTCAGAGGAGGGATCCAGAAGATCAATCTCACGATATTCTCTTGTGTATTTTTTGCAGGTGATCTTCATCCTACGGTGGAACCGATTATCGCCGGCACAACTTCAACCGCTCGGGTTGGGCCTAGGTTGACCCCTCAACCTGCCCAACCCACCCGAGTCGCACCCCAAACCAAAGCCCATGAAGCCCGGAGCCGATTGTTATACCTTGATAACATTCACACCAAAGGGGCTAAGCTGTTCTTGTGGGAAAGGTGTACATGTTTCATTTATTCCATCTTTCTTTTTTGGATAATGCTATATCAACATACTGCAGGTTAACCCGTGTCAGTGTGAGGCATCGGCTAGCGCTCAGTGCATCAGGATTCGCACCAGGCGACACTGACTCCTAACCGTCGCCCCACACCGCCGCAGGTTAACCCGTCTCATTGTGAGGCATCGGCTAGCGCTCAGTGCATCAGGATTCGCACCAGGCGACACTGAGTGCTAACCATCGCCCCACACCACTGCAGGTTAACCTATGTCAGTGTGAGGCATCGGCTAGCGCTCAGTGCATCAAGATTCGCACCAGGCGACACTGAGTGCTAACCGTCGCCCCACACCGCTGCAGGTTAACCCGTGTTAGTGTGAGGCATCGGCTAGCGCTCAGTGCATCAGGATTCGCACCAGGCGACACTGAGTGCTAACCGTCACCCCACACCGCCGCAGGTTGTCCTGCAATATGTTCAAATAGCATTACATTTTTTTTTTTTTTGCAATGCTACTAATTGCCAACATCATTATTAATTTCATGAATTCCTAATAATATTCAAAAGCCCTTGATGAATCCTAGCTATTCTTGAAAAAGCATCCACAAATATACAGGATTTTTAAGCATAATCTCTTTGTATATGCAACTAACCATGGTTAAGAGCAACTTCTCCACGAGAGCTAAGGATTGCCCATGGCCACCTATGGGGTGTTTGGCATGCGGAATAGTTGTTCCGTTTAATCCTCATCCAGCAGAGGGTATTTTTGTCAATTATCATTTTCAGTATTAATTTGAAGATTTAGTGTCCGGTTCATTCCACCGGAATAAATATTAGCCGTTAATTTTAAAATCCATAATCAGAAATAGAAACAGGCAGTTCTGGATCGATGCCTCTCTCTCTCTCTCTAAACAAGAAAGGAGTGCATTGGAGCCAGCTAGAGAGATCGAATTGGATTCGAAGCAGATAATGGGAAACCAAAGCAACCCCATCCTCACCCCTTCTACATGCATTTCCATGCTTTTAAGTGCACAACCAGCCAGGTTTGCAAACCGAACGGGCCCGTCTCACTTGAACGCACCAACAACCATCCAGTCCCCACCCACAAATATCTATAAATAGGCTCCAAAGGGTGCGTCATGGGCTCTCATGGCCTCTCTCTCTCTCTCTCTCTCTCTCTCTCTCTCTCTCTCTCTCTCTCTCTCTCTCCTCCTCTACCCCTCACCTTCTCTTACCACTTTCACCGTCTTCCCCGCCTCCACTTCCCCCCATTACCGCTTTGGCCACCCATCTTTCCTTATAAAGCTCCGCCACTGCCGGACGTACATGAACCTCCTCCACCCCTGTGCAACGACAAGCCGCCACCACCACTTCCGACTGCATACAAGCACCAACCAAACCTGTATGTAAGTACAAGCCACCTCCAACTTCACTACCCAAGTACAAACCTCCGCCACCACCACCTCCAGCACATTACAAGCTGGTCTTCAGCTCTCCACCACGACCACCACCATAGCGTGCGACTTGTTGGCCCCTCTCTCTCTCTCTCTCTCTCTCTCTCTCTCTAAAAGGTCTTAGTAATGGGCCACATATATGCCAAGAGGCTTATTTACAATAAAACAGTGACAACATGGGGTTCAGACTTGTGTCTTTGAGACTCCACTTGCTTCTTTCAAGCGATCAGCAGATCAGCTGGTTCCTTGCATTTAGCTTTCACAATCTCAGATAAAAAAAACACACGGTCAGCCCTACGGACTGTTTACATTTCCAAACCCCTCCTCCTCCTCCTTTCAGGTCACAAAGAAAGAAGATATCTGGCACTCAATAACTGAGTCTCATAACATTATGGATTGGTATTCATTAGTCCCACACAAAACATCTTTAGATATTTATTCAATCATAACAGGGAGGGTGGGCACTGACTGTCTTTCATCCACCCGCAAAGTCAATGGTGTCACCTCTTTAAAAGTTTGGTGCTTCCGAGCATTGGCATTCCCCGGATTGACGACTCTTCGTCTGAGATTGACGACGGCCAAACGGAGAACAGGTCGAACCGCGTGCTAGAAATTTCTCCCCTTGAATGTTGTTTCCTGTATAAAAGAATTAAAAAAAAAGGTAGGTGAGGGTATTCCAAGTTCAGCATGAGAAGGACAATCTAAATTTTATGTTCACCTTTCCTTTTTTTTTTCTTTTTTTTTTCAAGAGCTAAAGGTGTCCCCTTTTAGCTCAGCCTTGTTGTGTTGAGGATACTCTACAGTCTCCACATTTTCCCTATAGATTTCCCTTATTCTCAGTAAAGGCCACTTACAAGGCAAGCGGCCGGTCTTTATTTCGTTGCTCAATTTCATATCTGGCAATTCCGCCAGGATCTTTTCATTAGTTGGGGGAAGAATCAGCGTGAAACGGATTTTCCAAAGAACGTGCCGAGAGAGAATTTGATTTGGTCAGATAATATGTGGTTAGTAAACAAGGATCGGTTTTTAAACAAGGTACGGAATGTATTGTCAAGATTTTCGATTATGCCAGGGAATTTTGACTTGTCCTTTATGTTTTGATTGGTGACGCAGAACAATTCATAAAAAAAAAATCGGGATACTTTGGTTTTGAGATTTAAAAAAGTATGGAGCCCAGATCTGTGATAATCCAACCTACAATATGAGAGGGCGAGGGAGTCTGGTTACACCTACTGGTGAGAATACCACCACTATATAGTGTAAGAATACATATACATGTGGATACAATGACATATATGCAACATACGATTTAGCACCCCTTTCTCAAACTCATCGTGGGTTACACAGCATACACCGAGAGTTTGCACATAAAGTCTATGGCTTCATGATGCTTGTGGTCTACGCCAATGATTAAGATAAGGCACGGAGAAAGATAGTGATGACGGACGAATTGACAATCAAATCTCAATATACTCAATCATCTCATGTCTCATGATAACATCTGATTCTTGTCGAGATGGTAAGATGGGACACCTACGTTTCTGGAAGATGTTGAAGCTAGACAACCTAGAGAGTAAAATCAGCCACAACAGGGAACATGACATAATACCCAGCCTCAACCGAAGTACGTGTAACAATATCCTACCCTCAAATCCAAGTGATCAAGGAAAATCAAAACAGATGCAAAAGCCACTGAAGGAGCAACAATATGAACATCAGAAGCCTAGAAGCCCAGCATGCATCAAAGTACACCCAAGACCTAAATTCGAGAAGGGAACATAGGAAATAGTAGTGCCTAAGACCTAATGTCACTGGACAATACAAATTTCAAAAATCACCAAGTAGTGGGCTAACCATGCAGTATCTAGCTGATTTGAGTTGCATCAACACGACTACCGGCTAGCTGCCAATAGCAAAAAGAAGTGTCTAAGAGGGCCTTACTCGATGCTTGTCCCACATCACATCACAAGGTGAGAGTCGTGAGACCTTGGAAAATGCTTTGAGACTCATCGATGAGGTTACAATGTGAGGCTGGGTCACTGGGTGCAGCTGAACTGGGTAGGGTCCAGTTCCAGGCTGATCCAGCTCTTAAGTCTTACCCAAGCCTACTTAGGTTAGGATTCAGATATGGAGCAAATATACATCCGTGAGCATAATCAGGTTGTGTTGGTTCATATTAGGCGAACCAAACTTTTCAAAGATTTATAGCATCGCTCTACGTGATTATCCAGCTCAGATCAAACGTTGTCAGGCCCCTACTTGACATGCCGGTGATCCAGGTTTGGGTTAGGGACCCATGGCTGGATCATGATCAGGAGGGGGTCGATGCAGGTCTTATTGGCAGCTCTGGTGATGTTGGAAGTTTTTTTTTTTTTTTTGATAGAAAGTGATGTTGGAAGTTGTGTGCCTAAAAACCAGTTGAGATCAAACAATATATTTTCTTATGGCATGATTTGTTATGTGCATATAGCTGTGTTAGGAAATATTCCACGTGTGTTCTACAGTATCGGAAGGAATGATTCAAGGGCTAGGGGTGTTATGTCACAGGCTGAATTGATCATATTCTAAATTTGGAACTGGGTCATAGCTAAGAGTGGAATGGGCATGCAATTAGTCCTTAGTGTTCAGATAAGGGAGTGACTTTTCCCGTAACCATTGGTTTGGGAGAACATAAATGGTAGATAAGTGTATGATTGGATACATCGAATAATTCTGATATGTGTTTATTTCACATACATGTAGTGTCTGGCTATCGAAGCAGAACTCTAACTGGACACAATTATAGACATGAAGATATTACAACTTGCTAATGAATTTAGCCTTGTAGTTTTGAGGCCAACCACCATGATGGCTTGTAGGGTAACAGACCACGGAGTACTCTAGGGTATATGCCAACAGAAACTCAGAATATTGCAGCTCAAACAAAGTTATTTGAGGGACTAAGACCATGCAGTTTGCAGGGCTACAAACATGGAACCCACCAAGCAGGGTATGGGTTTAGTAGGGGCTGAGTTATCCAACAATGGGATCCACCTTTTGGCAAGTATTTTTACTGTGCGTGTGTTCAAAAGAGATTTTGGATAGTGTTGCAAAGTTTCTAACCTAGAATTTTCGATTGTGTAGCTATATTTTAGAAATAATATTAATTGTTTTCCAAGTACCTAGTATTATCAAATCATATATATCCCAGTAGAATTTATCGGACAAGTCTCGGCTTAGACTAACAGTCATAGGCTTTATCGGACAAGTCTGAGGTTAGATAATGAGTCATTACTCATTACCTCTGAGCTAGTCTTGGACACAAATGTGCTATAACCATAACCATCAAGTCAAGTCCCATCTACTTGGGGTCGGCTTTATGAATTTTGGACACGAATGTGCGAAGGGAGTTCTCATTTGGATTGTTGAGTACATGTGGATTGTGGACTCGTAATTATATGTAACCCAAGAGTCGTGTTTTTTTTTTTTAGCAATCCTCCTTAGCAGAGGGGGGTTAGACAATGACCCCAAACCAATTTATTAAAAGAAAGAGTACGCGGGAGAAACAAATACAGAGAAAACAAAGACAACTTAGAATTCTTCTCCTGCACCCATAACATAGGTGTCACAAACCAGGCTAGTCAAGCGGGGAAGACACACCAAGGTAAGACACGACCCAAAGATGGGCCCTCTAAAGCCTTATGGAAGCTCTCGATTTCTCCAAGTCACAAATGTGCATGAGCATATTCCCGGTGCCCCCGAACAAGTGAAGGTAAATCCAAAACCCTTTAAGATCTGGACGGGGGTGGCATCCTCCAACAGGTTGAGGGGTAGAGATCCCTCACTGGGGGAATCCGTATCGATCCACACTTACCTCTTATAGGTGGTTGCCACCACACCGAATCAGCCTTCTTTAGGGATGCAACATCTTACGAACTCTCCTCCGAACCCGACTGTGTGAGCGGGCACCGCACTCGTAGTCTCCTCATCGTTCATTCGATCTGAATCTAGGTGGACGTATCCCCCAACATCACTAAGATCATTGGCCATGTGCGTTGTATTGGAGCAACTAGTCCCCTTTGCCAGTTCGCCTCAATCTCCAAACTATTCGCCGATGTCTCTTTCTCTTTAGGCAATCCCATAGCCACTGAGGTGTCATCCACAAGAGCTTGAAGTGTGCCTTCATGAATAGGTTCGAAGGTGAACTCAGGTTGTACGCTAACTTCACTTTATTCAATAGAACTGCACGCAATTTGTACTGCTGGAATAGGTTTTTCTGCAGAAACCAATCGGCTAGGAAGGTGACCAGTCTTCTGTGTAGAAACATAAAGCTATGCAGTTAAAAGCGCGTCTAGGCGAGTGCCTAGGCGCTAGGCACACTTGAGCCGCCTCGCCTGGGCATGGTAGGCGCCTGGCTAGGCACAGACCACCTAGGCGCGCTTTTGTGGGTGCCTTATGCGCCTTCGCTTAATCGTGAGGCGCGTATAGGCGCATTTAGATGCAAATGTTATGAATTATAAATAACATTAATTTTTTTATATACTTATATTATGTTTTGTTTACAATTTCAGTTACATTCGAAGAAGTGAAATTGTCTTTTACAGAAAAATTGAATGATCTTGTCTTCATTCAATATAACAAGATGTTGGAACACAGATTTAAATAAAGGATGGTAAGTGGAAATAATATTATTAAGAATCCCATCATTTTGAGAGATGTGGATGTAAATGATGATTGGATTATTCCAACTGAAGAACTTGCAGAATTTGTTCGTGAAGGAGATGATCTTACTTGACAACAAGTTGGAGAAGCAATGTGGGTTAATGATGCAGTAGGGCCAAGTACATGGAGAAGAAAACAAAGATCTGACACATCCTATATCTTTCCTTTTTAATGATGATGTAGACATTGAAGAGGAAGAATAATTTGATGTTAATGTTGAGCTTCCTAGGGAGGAGCAATGCAGAGATCATAATGCTATAACTATTTTGGCAGGAGATGATGAGGATGCTGATGTTAGAGAATGATGTGACTAACTTTATTACTTATTAAACTCATCACTTTATCAGTTATCATGAATTTAGAAGTGTTTGTCTTTAAAAATATGAATCACTTGATGAGTTTAGTTGTTAAAACCCCCTTAAAAACTACATAAAACCCCTGTATGTGTCAAAATCCCTAAACAAGCAAGAAAATCCCCAAGGCGCGCCTAGGCCCGCCTAGGCAATCCCTAGGCTTACCTTGAGCGCCTAGGTGCGCTTAGCGCCTTTGACTTCATAGACAGAAAGTTCCGCAAATACAAATGCTACAGATTGCAATGCAGAAACAGTTGGCACATGTGATGCAAACACAGATTCAACTACAGAAACTGTAGAAACAAATTGTTCTACAGAAAATGCAGAAACAAACTGTTTTACATAAACAATTTTCAGTGTTGAACCTGCAAGATTCTACACTGAAGAGAAACCTTCAACCAAATATGGATCTGTTGCGGCTTGGTCCTACACTTTTATAAGAACATTCTGGTCTCAAACAACAAAAGCATGGCCCTCCAACACCAAAGGTGCTTCTACCTCTTCCCTCTTGCGCATCAATCTTATCTTGACCTTCACTCCCCTCTTCCCCCAATTTGACAAATCTAGACCCTAAGTCTGCAGATTGATTGGGGGGGAATAGAGGTTCCTTGCCTTTTTTTGACCCACCCACAGTGGTCCAGCTTTGCTCACCAGAAACCACATCACTATAATCCTTGCCCTCCTCTGTGGTGATATGGGAACCAATTTCCTCACCTAGGACTGCAAATCAAGGCCAGATTGCCACAGCTCGAGTCCCTTCAACATGCACTGCACTAGCCCCCACTTGCTTTGCACCAACTCCAGCATGCTTCACACCTGCAAATCTCAGAGAATCAACCTTGGGCACCCAAACATTAGTAGCACCCCAATGAATTGTGGCAGATGCCTTAGGATCAACGCCTTGGCAATTCAAATTCATAATGTAAACTATTATCCTATATGCTGGAACATTAATTAAATTGGTCCTAAGCAGTTGGTTAGGGAGTAACTTGGTCGACCGTCGAACGGGCCCAGTATTGACCTATTAGTCGCCACCAATCACACCCTAATCATGAGAGGCCAACCTTCTCGTTGATCTCCAAGGTGAGTCCTTTAGGGACAACCTCCTTATCCATCCTATAAGAATCCTTCAGAGGGTTAGCCTACCTTCGTCGTCCCTTACATAAACCATCCTAGAGCAGGGCTTAGGGCTCAAAAGAGAGATAAAGAAGGGCAACGAGAGAAAACACAAGGAATCAGTAATTAGAACAGAGGCATAGGTCACATCTTGGAATAGTTGACCTCCCATGTCCCTTGTCATGTACTATACACGAGGCTCCATCGCCTTAGTTCGTCATTCTGGTGTCATAATCGTGACACAAATGCTATTGGGTTCATTGTTCGACATTTAGTGATTCAGACATATTGCATAATCATAAATTTTTATTCTCCATGCATGCTACGATCTATCTACAGCGATGATTCCATAATGCTATTAGCGTGCTCATGTTCATGCCAAATTGCCAATAAGAATGAAGCATTTTATCCCATTGTTTGTCGAAACGTTTTTACCACTTGTGACAAATGATGCCAAATTGTGCCCATGTCTTTTTGCTGGTTAACATTTTCATGCAATCTCTCGGTTTTAAATGTTTCAGCTTCTTCGGTAGCTAAAGGAAAACCTGGGCCTTCCCGTTTCCAACCTATATACCTATAGATCTAGAGGCCTAATGTCTCCATAGGCGCAAAAGCGGTTCTAGCGTTTTCAGTGCCCTAGTCACCAAGGAGTCTTGGAAGCTTCGGGAAGCCTTAGCTGCCCAAGGTTGCTTACATGATTAGGGAAATCATAGTCGTCAGGGTTTCATTGTCTACCATTATCATTGGCCTAATGTTTGGCCGTTTGAATGACATGTATTTATCACACACGGGTTTGAGGACACCACGAGTTGAGAGTTTATTTTAAGAAAATAATCTTTTATGAATTTAATAACTCGGGGAATATTGGGCTCAATTATCAATGGATTTTGAGTCTTCTCTAGCAAATATACCTAATATCTAACTTAATTTCCAATTTACTACATCGAAATGTGTGAAAAGTAGAATCTACCTGTTTGAATATATTGAACTTGTATGCTTTATGCATTGTGTCAAATTCGTTTTGGATTGTGGTAATGTAGTGGGATTTCATTAGTCTCAACCCTTGCATAATAATCAATTGACAATTTTTCTATCTTGAAGAAGGATTATGAGTGTGAGATAGATGGAAGAATATTTTCAGAAATTATTGAACTCTATTGAAGGAATTTATTCAACTGAAGAGTTAGCATTTTTATTAGAACTCTATTACAATAACTGAAGTGGTGGAGGCTTTGAAATTGATGCATTAGGCACTAGGCAGGAGGTCAAGTAGTTTCAAGGCGTAAGGCGGACGACTAGGCGGGCTCCCACCTATATAAAATATATTCTATATATTCTATATGTATGTATATATATAAATTCATAATTCTATATAAAAAAACAATAATAGAAAGTTTTACATATGCAAACATCAAAACAACCGATCTAAATATAAAAGTTTTATGAAAAGGAAGGAGGGGATCGGGTGGGGTCAGGGTTGACTGCGAGGCAGGGGAAAGAGAGCAGCTTTTGAACCTTTGGGATATCTAGGATATCTAGTTATGTAGTGAAAAGAGAGGAGGGGATCGAGTGGGGTCGGGCTTTTATAAAAAATTATTACTAATCTGCCCGTCTAAAGCCCACCTGCCTGGAGCCTGCTTGGAACCCGCCTAGGCGCCAGCCTTTTACCCGCCTAGGCAGGTCGGATCCCGCCTAGGCGCCCGCCTTTGTTCGACCCACCTGCAGTGCCACTTAATGCTGAAGCGGAGTGGCCAACCTCCTAAAACGCCTAGGCGGCCGCCCAGACCGCTTTTTAGAACAGTGTGGGATACTAACTGAAGTTTAAAAAATCTAAGGAGAAATTCGATCAATTTGGATAATTGGTTTATTCAATGACAACTTGAAAAATAACTAAGATGTCAAATGAGTGGACAAGAAATTTGATAGCTATATATGCAAGAATAAAGGTGATGTACAAAATTGCTCTAATTATCGTGTGAATAAGCTTATGAATTAGACCATAAATTTGTTGGAGAGGGTTAGGAACAAAGGTTAAGAAAATAACACGAATAGCAAGGACCAATTTGGATTTTTCTAGGACGGTCAACAATGAAGGTTATTTTCTTGTTAAGATCACGAACATAAAGTTTTTGTGACGAGAGGAAAAAATCTTTAAATGATTACTATTGACTTAGATAAAGCTCCTGATAGAGTATCACGAGATGTAATTTGAGCTTTAAAACAGATAAGGGTGTAACGAGGATATACAAGAATCAGTGTTGTCAAGGCGGTTAGGCAATGTCTAGGCGACCGAGCCTGTCTAGGTGAGGCAAAGCCTAGGCGACATTTTTTTGTACACACATCACATATTAAATATACATTAATATTTAAATACATATATATGAAATAAACATTAAATAGCAATACTTGATTAGTTAGAAGTTTCAGACTTTTAGTATTGTTTATTCTTTTATGTGGTTTTGATTTTGGAGCGAAAACTAATCTAAATATCATCTTTGCAACATAATGAAAACATTAATTTAAAACTTAAAAATATATAGACATAGGACCAAGTATACAATGGCGCAACACTTGCATTTAACAAGGTTCTAAAAAGCGCTAGGCGCTAGTCGGGCGGTGGGGGGGCGCCTAGCGCCTAGGCGTTTTGCCTTTTTTTTAATTATTTTAATTATTATTTTGATATTATATAATATATATATATATGTTTAAAGATTAATATAAGTTCAAGATTATCCCAAACCATTATTTTAAAGAACAAGTATATAACCATAATTCAAGATTGAGTGATTAACAAGAACAAAAGCAAACATGGTCCGCATGGCCAGCCTCAGCCCGCCTGGTCCGCCTGGCCAGCCTCAACCCGCCTGGCCCGCCTGGTCAACCTCAGCCCGCCTGGCTCGCCTGGTCCGCCTGGCCAGCCTCAGCCCGCCTAGACCGCCTAGGCGGCCTAGCTCCGCCTGGGAGCTTGGCCGCTTTTCTGGAGCGCCTAGGGCCTAGGCGAGGCGGTGGGGGGCCGCCTAGCGCCTAGGCGGCCGCCTAGACCGCTTTTTAGAACACTGGCATTTAATTAAGAGGAAAGAACAATCAACAAAATTAGTACGATGGGAGGTAGAAAAAATAAAAATGAAAGAACAAAATGTTAGAAAATTAACTGGATATTTGACAAAGTTTGAGGTTAAATAAGAGAAATATATTAATATTAAGAGAGAGAGAGTACAAATAAGGATCATATAAAGAAAGAAGAAATATAATAGAGCAAAAATGAAAAAATAAATTTAAAAAATCTATCAAAGTTGAAAATGAAATAAAGTTTTGAGAAAGAGATACAGGGAGGGAAGAGTGAGTCGTGATTGAAATAAAAATTAATCGTCGTAGGAGCTTGTTAGTGGTCGCATGTGACCGCCGATGGTTGCACCTTCTCCTCATAATTGTGCTTCGTTTTCTCTTTGAAAACATAGAGCTATGTTTTTTTTAGGAGGGGGGGGGGGGGGGGGGGGGGGTCGGGGGATCACCGCTTGCAGGGCTTTAGGTGACTTCCGCCTAGTCACGGCCTAAGCGATTAGGTCCAAAATGGTCTACGCGAGGTCTTAACAAGACTGACTACAATTATGGAGGACATGTATGAGGAGGTTATTACTAGCGTGAGAAGCAATTGTGGTGAGGCAAAGGAATATCCATTGAAGGTGAGACTTCATCCACGGACAAAACTAACTACTTATGTTTTTATTTTCATAATTGATCGACTCCTATCTAATTTTCAGGAAGAACTATCATGGTTAAAGTTATTGGCAGAGGATATATTGTTAATTCATACAATAAGGATATGGTTGAATTCTATATTAAATTTATGGAGAAAACACATGGAAGGCAAGGGTTTAAAAATTAGTAGGAGGATTACATGGAAAACAATTTTAAGAAAAATTGTACAAGTAAAAAAGTCATATTTATGATTGATGGTCAAGAATTACAACAATGTGCTTGTTGTAGATACCTTGAATATATTCTTCAGTTGGTTGACTCAGTGTTACAGATACTTTGTGTGGGACTCTGAGGTCGACTTCACCACACTACTTCCTTCGATGGGTTTCCCCCATCATATTGTGTTCGTCAGATAACATGTTGTCCAGTTTTACCGCTTAGAACTCGAGGTCGAGTTCCATGCAACGAAAGCGTATGATGGGGATCCAAGTACATAGAAAGCGCAAATCGAAAACCAGAGCCCTTTCGGAGCATGGATGAGGAATTTGCACCATTAAACCATACATATCATGTGCTTCCACCATTGGATTTGTGTGAGAGGCCCTAGATCGCCTATTGGGGGAGACAGAGTCATATGGAATCGGATCATCGCCAGCTTTGCATTGCCTCCCCTCATGGACCAGTCGGACGTCATCTGATGAAGACTGAAGTTATTTAATATTTTATCTTTATTTTATTTGAGTAGTTGGATATTTTAAAGTTATGTTTTGGATAAAAGCCACATGACATCATGAATGTAATATGGGGGGTGGGGGGGGGATCTCAGTAAGTGAGATCCTTTATGGACGTCACATCATCAAAACAGGAAAAAAAAAATTATTGTTCACTTGAACAATAACCATGGATATTTTAAATTTTCAGAAACAGTACAATCTCTATAATATTGTTGATATATGGTAGATAAGTAATGTGAACTTTTAGAGTACTTCTTAATCCATATTATTAAGTTTGCATGCAATCTAATAAGTATTAGTACTAAAACAATGTTATATATGCTAACTCGTGAAGAATCAATCATGTACATAATACATACACAATATAGCATCATGTGTAAATTATTTCTAAGTTCTCATATTTCTTAATCTTCATATGAGTTTTTCATTTATGTGAGCTTTTATATATCTTAAATAATTTTTAAACAGTTCGAAACATTTCAGATTGGCAAGGGCCGAAACAGTGTGTTGAAAATTGAAACCATGAGGAACAAATTAGATAGGAGATTAAATGATTTAGGAATTTGGAGTTTGTTAAATGTCTTTTCAACATAGATTACCAAATCTTCAAGGTTGTTAATAAAACTCTATATTAACCATATGAAAGTTTCTTGCGTATATCCCTTGAAACTTTGCATGAGTTTTAAGTGAATGTTTACTAGTAGATTCCTAGTGGCTCGTTGATTTTGGTTTCTATAAGAAACTTTACCCTGGAAAAATAAAATATTTATGAAACATGGGTAGTCTTGTCTTTTAAAATACTCGTCTAAGTAACAAATTCAATGTTTCATACTTTGAAGGAAATTGGTTTCACGGTTTTTAAAAAGCAAATACAAAGAGAGATCTTTTTATGGCCACAACCATCACTTATGCAGCAGTTGCTTAGTAACAAACCACTCTACCTAACCCCCACACAACACACACACCCAAAAACTTTCACCCACCCACCATTAACATTTAAATACGAGAAAATTGGACAACTCAAAATTTTACCTTAATATGACTTAGTACATAACAAGGATACTTATTCCTCACAATCTAAAAATCCGTAAAAACAATTCGACTAAATATATGGCACTATCATTTTGCTGTCGAAGTTCCATATGCCCAACAGTAAATTCTTTAATCTTATACGATTAAGCTAGGAAGAACATTAAAAAAGCATAAATCAACTTACAGGTTGATAGGTTGGCATGTAAAATACTGGCCGAGGCTGACCAATAATCATCTGTTGTCCGTACTGCAAAAGTTAATGACAAGATCAGTATCACTGTATAATTGTTTGTTCAAGTCCACCAAATGTGTGTGATGATTTGGGAAAAATAAGCAGATTGCATACCATAGGACCATTAGGGGGAATATAGGCCTGGGGTGATTGCATTTGTGCACCTTGCGGGTTGTAAATAGGCTGATGCCCACCAAACGATGGTCCAAACTACAAAAATTGCACCATGTTAATCCGGAGTGTGTGATGTGACAAAAAAATTACTGCAGTTCATAAACACAATTGGAGACCAAAAAATATGTCAAACTCAAATTTGATGACAATAAAGCTGATGCCAAGAAGTACAGTAATAATAATTGGTATTCTAAGCTTCTAGTTGAAGAGAGAACATGAATCATGTACAACTACTGCAAAAAAAAATAGCAGTACATAATTAGAAGTGCAACACTTTTATTTAGGAATTTAGTAGCTCATTAGCAAAAGTGAAAGACATGAAACAAGTCTAGCCTAGAACGAATGGTTGGGTGCCAAAGTAAAGTCAAATATCCTATGGAGTCAGGAATTTGGCAGAATTTAAATTGTAATAAACTTTGCATGGATGCACCTAAATAAAAACTATTCAAGGAACTCATGGAAGAATAAACAAGGAGGCTTATCTAATAATCTACTATGTGAATGCCATTTATACTAGAATCTTCAAAAGGCTTGGTATAATTCTGCAAAAAAAATTGCATTTAATCACCATAACAAATGGTTCACAAACTATTGGATTAGTTCATTGAAGCCATGGTTCATCAAAATGCTCGCCGTAAAGCACAAGATGATGCCGAAAAATGAGGTGGAACCAGGGATGTAGAGATCCAATTTAGATGTAGCAGGAGCTGCATGACTAGAGTTGGGGTGCATCGTGCATTCCAACGACTGCATCGTGCATTCCAGACCATAGTTCAGTGTCATATAACACAATGCCATTTCATCGTACAGGACATTGCAGATCAACTGAGAAACAGCCAAGTATTGATCCGCAGAGTTGGGTGTGGTAGTATATCAGCTAGGGCAGACACTACATTACAAAAGATCAAAACAAATGGCACAAAAGTAAAGAAAAAAATAAACATATGAATGAAATAATTTATGTTTCCATAACGGCTTGAGCAGGGTTCAAATCAAAGAAAAGAACAAAAATGAGAAAAATTACAGTGAAAAGATCAACCAATAAAAATTGGAAACAAAGATCTCACCCCAATGCCCACAGGTAGGTTGTGCATATGTGGGACAGCAGAAATGCTATTGGTGTAATAAAAAGATCCTTCAGATATCGGCGCAGGTGCCCTTAAAGAAGCTGAAGCTGATGGGGTAAAGCTTTTTGCATTTGGATTAAGCTTAAATTCCTGGTTACAGAAATAAAAATAATAAACTTCAAAATTCAAATATATCTATATAGGAAAAAAAGAGGCATTACGGAAAAACTAGAGTTAAACAAGCAAAATCAACTCGAAAAGTGGAAAAGCAATAGATAACAAAACTTGAATATAATGTGTTGGCAGCTATTGCACCTTAGCATAGGGGTTCAGTGTTGACTTTTCAGAAGACAATGACCCAAGTGAAGAGCTAGGTGATAAACCACGGCCACTTGAAGCTGGCGTAGGACCAATACGCTCAGAAGTGGATGATGTAGAACTACCAGGTCGTACAGCAGAATTTGATGGTTCATTAGCAGAAGATGATTTGCCGGATACTGCAGATTCTGAAGATCCATCGATGGAATGTTTATTTACTTGACCAGAAGAGGAAGGATCATATGCAGTGGCACTAGGAGACAAACCCTTCATATTCATTTCCAGTTCTATGCCTGCAATATATATTATTATACAGGTATAAAGTAATGTCATTGTCTTCTTAAAAGCAAACTAAAGCAACATCAAGCATACTTGACAGAGGTAAAATGATCAGGGATAGGAAATATGAACAAGTTAAGAATAATAGAAGAAAGTCCAGAAACCATCTTTATAAATTTGGAAATAGTTGTGAATCCTTATGTCTTCCAAATAAGTTGTGACTAATAGGAAATATAAAAGGATGTAGATGTATATTGTTATTGTTCTACCTCCATTAAAAATAGAGGAAATAATTTTAGAGGGGAAAGGAACCAGATTAGAATCATACTCCCCTTTAAAAATCAATTCGATTAATCTTCGTTAATAAAGAACAAGATTATTGTGCAAACTGACAGTCAAAGTGATAACCACAATTAATAGCCATGGCTTATGTTTCAGGATCAAATTTATAAATCATGTGGGACCATTCAGTTCAATCAAGAGCCATACTTTTCCTCAAATCTATAACTTCCTTCTAATCTCTCTTTCTTCATCTCAAGTCATAAAAACTACTTGACATAATATTCAGACCCCTTGCCTAGCAGGTCCATCCATGACCATCAATATGCAGATATAAGCATAATTCATAGATACACAGCATGCCAAAAACAAGGGTGTCATCTATAATTTAGTTTAGCATAGCACACTGAGTTCAAGCTGTTTTGAATCTTCTTATCAGTTTAAAAAATAACAGACATAAGAAATCATTAAAGTTTATTCATAGTCGCACATAACAGTCAATCGGTCAGAATGTATTTTTTATCACCACATAAACGGATAAACCATCAAGTTTTTCACAATAAACTGGGTCATCTATGGAGCACAAAGCTGAGAAGCTACAACAATTGATGCGACCGGTTCATCATTAATAACGACACATCTTCTTTATCATTTAATGTATTTTTCTTTTATTTCCGCATTTTGGACTTATTTTGTTATGTTGGGACAATTATTCGTTAATTTGGTGGTGATGCTAACTCCAATGTGTTTATTCAGGGTTAATAATATAAATAGGCTAATAGGGGTTGCATGGACAACCGACAATCGAGATTAGAACTCGATCCGATAGTCATAAGGCATAACTAATGTCATTTTAATGGCGTGGCACTTGAGCAGGCCTTCAATGGGCTTTAGTGGAGCCGGACCACCCAGTCCCACTCCCATTCTCTTTCTTTCTCTCTCCACCACGATCTACACGAGCCCCTCTCAGTTTCGTCCACTTTTTCACACGGACAGACCGTGCGGCCTCACCCCTTCTCTCCTATGTTCCTCTTTTCTCTCTTTCTTCTCTTCTTCTTTCCTTTTGGGATCGAGCCATCCTAGCCCTTATTGGCTTATCAAAAAGTGATCCTCGCCATCCATACGGTAACACTAAAATTGTAAGAGGGGGAAACATGAGAACTAGGCAGGTTTTTTATATTATGAAAAACTCTACAAAATCGAGATGGCAGCTGCCGTGAGTGCCATCATCTTTCTTATTCCCCGACTTTGCCTCAGAAAGGTGTTTTGGCTTGCCAACTAAAGGATCCAACACCCTATGACGTTGGCCTTGCTACGCGAGAGGATTCTTCGATGTCTCTTTGCAACCCGTGGCGGTTTGGACCCTTTCCATGTATCATTCGCTCGCTTTCATCTCTCCACCCTTGTCTTCAATTAAAATTATGTACTTCACCATCTCCATAATCGTCCCACATTCATACCCTACTTCACCCCGTCAAGGACCTAGTTATCGATCTCATCTCTGATTAGTTGGAAGTCAATTAATCTTTTGTTAGCCTCTTTTATCATATGTTGTTGTTGCGATCATCTATTTATGAGGGTTATTTTCAACTTTTGTGAATGATTAGCGCTCTATATTTAGATCTATTAATTGCTAGTCAACCATATGCATGCTTAATAGATTTTCTGAGTAATATAGCATAGTTTGGTTTATGTTTGAGTATGATCGTTGCGCTATATTGTTAATGATATCTAGTTGTGTTGACCATCGGAGCGTATAGTGAACCAAGATCGTAGTGTGCCCCCCTGGATGCCTACATCAAGTTGGTATCAGAGCTCAAAAGAGCCTGTTCGGAGTAAATCAATCTCATTGTCAGTTTGGTGAAGAAAAAAAATTAGTCTCATTGTATGCTTGGTTTTTCCTTCTAGCGACAAGATTACGCCGTGTGTTTTCATTGTGCATTTGTCCACTCTAGGAAGATTCCTTTGAAGTGCACATTTTGCATTCTCCAAACCCTCCTAGTGAAGTCCTTGCATGATAAAATAACCAGTTGCATCATACCAAGCAGACAAAAGCATAGGGTCTTTAAGACAGTCCCTAGTGTTTCTATATAGGTTCCTCCACCTCTTCACATCACAAGAGAACCTAGAGCCGTCACCAACGCTAAATTACACTTACGACCAATTTTAAAGGATACTCATCCACTGTCCAATAGAGAGCACTTGCGTAGAGCGGCCCGAGGCCGAGGTCGAGGTCGTTATGTGAATCCACCTCTACCGCAACCTCGAGGTGCATGGCAAACATTGGCACAAGGAACGTTGACATAACTTTCAACGATGCTGAGGGAAATTTCTGATCAATTAGGAGCACTCTTACAAGAGAGGCAATCATCAACAAAGAAGAGATGCTCATCATTAATAGTGGAGAAATTTCCTTTTTGATAATTTGGGCCAACCGGATGATCATGAGGAAGTTGGTGAGTCCGACATCAATTTTGAGAATGAAGATATCTGATTCGACCGACCTAGGAACCCTAGAGCTCAACAAGTATGAGAGACACCCCAAGACTTTGAAGAGCGAATCACCAAAGCTTTAGAAAAATCCCATATCTACGAAGTTCGGGTAGAAGTTGAAGACTTCAAGGAAACTTCGATGTTGATGTCTTCCTTGATTGGGTAGAAGACATCGAGTATTTCTTTGAGTGCAGAGACATTCTTGACGACAAGAAAGTCAAGTTTGTCGCCATGAAACTGAAAGGCATTGATTTCGTCTGGTGGCGAGAGCTCCAACAAACTCAAGCTCGTCGAGGGAAGGCAAAGACAACTACTTAGGAGAAAATGAGAAACAAATTAAGATCCAAAGTACCTTCCACTATCGTTCTCTGCTATACCAAAGGTTGTTAGGATTGTGACATGGCAACAAGTTAGTGCAAGAGTAACAATGAAGAGTATGGCGTGCGTTGTCCATTAGGAACGCCCTCCCCTGAGGACAAAGAGAAGCAGGCGGTGCGATACATTTCGGACGCCCATTCAAGATACCCTAGCCATGCAGATTATCTTTATCGTTGATGATGCATCCCGTTATGCTCTCAAGGCAGAACAGATCACAAAATGAACATTCAAGAGGGATGTCACACCTAGATAATCAACATGTACCAACCGCTCTAGAACTGGAAAGAATGTTCCCATCAACCGATTCCCTCCTCCGGTTCAAAATCAAGTGAAGATCAATTGACCTCCATAACTCAATGAATAAATGGATCGAGATACTGCAGGTTCTAAACCACCAAATCCGAAGTTCAAGTGATTTGAGTGTGGAGACCCAGGGCATAGATTCTCCCAATGCCCAAAGCGTCAGCAAGCTCATATGCACTTCATCGATAATGAAGAGCCGATCGAGGATCAAGGAATTGAATATGAAGCTGATGAGGATCCAATCGACAGCGAAGATGCAGAAACACAAGATGAGCAGCATACAACTATAATGGCTACAAACGATGAGTGCCTTAATGATGCATCGAGTCCTGACCACTCCTAGGGCTCCTAAGTTTGATCGCTAGGTTCGTCACAACAGCTTTCAAACGATTTACGCATCAAGCGAGAAGCAGTGCACCTTGACCATCAACAGTGGTGGCACAGAAAACTTGGTGTCTCAAGAGATGGTAGCAAAACTTGGCCTCAAGACTGAGAAGTTGAGTGGGCCCTATCGTCCCGCATGGTTCAAAAACAGAGCAAATGTGCCAATCAATACTATGTGTCTTGTAAAATACCCCATTAGTAAGATCTACGAAGATTCTATTTGGTGTGACGTAGCACCGTTAGGTATCTGTCATATCTCTTACGATACCCATTGCAATATGACATGAAAACAATCCATAACTGCGAAAGAACACCTACAGTTTCACGCAGGGGGAGGACAAGAACACACTTGTACCTCAGAAAGATCCTTTGACGCACTCAAAAATGCTCCGACCCCATTGATTGAAACCCCCAAGGAATAAAAGGAACAAACAAAGCTCTCCTCTAAGGTTTCACCAATGTTGTTGAGCCAGGTCTATTTTGATGATGAAATTAAAGACTCAATATGTTGTCTACCTAGCAATCAAAGCACAATTAGGAGGCCTTAGCATACATCAAGAAGTCAAACTTGTACTGGAGGAGTTCCAAGATGTTATTCCGAAAGAGCTTTATAATAGCCTTCATCCTTTGAGGAACATTCAACACTTTATTGATTTGGTTCCAGGAGCAACTTTACCGCACTTACCCCATTATCAAATGAGTCCAAAGGAGTACGAGGAGTTGCAAAAGTAGATAGCTGAGCTGCTCACAAAAGAGTTCATACAAGAAAGCATGAGTCCATGCATTGTGACAACACTATTTACACCCAAGAAAGGCGGTACTTGGAGGATGTGCATTGACTGTCGCGCCATAAACAAGATAATTATCAAGTATTGTTTTCTGATACCAAGGCTTGACATGCTCGACATGTTACATTGTGCCAAGATTTTCTCGAAAATTGACCTTCTTAGCTAATACTATCAGATCCATGTACGGCCTGGGGATGAATGGAAACATCTTTTAAGACATGGGAAAGTTTGTATTGGTTGGTGATGCCTTTTGGCCTCTCCAATGCACCCAGCACATTCATGAGGTTCGAGAATCAAGTGCTCAGAACCTTCATTGGAAAGTTTGTCATTGTGTACTTTGACGTCATTCTTATCTACAGGCAGAGCCCTGAGGAGCATCTTGAACAACTTCTAGTGTTGAGACCTAGAGGAAAGAGCAACTATATGTGCATCTCAAGAAGTGTACTTTTCTCACAGATAGTCTCATTTTCTTAGGGCACATAGACGTAGTATGTTCAGACAGGATACGGGTAGAGCCTGAAAAGGTAGAAGTGATCAAGTCATGGCCTGTACCGACCAATGTCGGTGATGCGAGAAGCTATGCAGTCAAAGTCGGTAGTCGGCCCTAGTCGGGCCAAGGGCCGACTAGGACTAGTCGGGACTAATTCGGGACTAGTCGGCCAAAACTTATTCTAACCCCTCCCCCCCTCCCTAAACATATATGATATATGAACTAGCATAAATGTCAATAAGTATATGATATTAGTCGGTTAATAACCATACATACCTTCACACTTCACAGCATGGGTATAAATACATAAGTAACAGTCTAACAGAACACAGTTGTATTGGCTTCATGCCCATGTCAAAAGACTCAGAACTAAGAATCAATCACAATATTTGTTTGATGATGTTTAATCTGTGAACAACCCCAATTTTGATTATAGGGTTATATGGATATCAACAAATAAACTAATTATTTGTCTATGTTTTTATCTGAGATTCTCAGGTGCTCAGCAGATGATTACAGGGAAGAGTCATAGTTGTGAGTCTTGCGACTCAAGATTTTGAGCTAATGTAAAAAAAATCCAAACAAAATTGCTTGCAAAGACTCCTTTCGAAAAAAAAATTTACTTGCAGAATGCTACCTGGGGATTAGTCGACAGTCGCTAGTCGGGTCTAGTCGGGGATTAGTCGGGATTCCGCCCAGCAATGACAGAATCGAAATTAATCGGTCGGCAAAAGGCCGCTTGGGGACTAGTCGCCGACTAGTCCCGACTTTGATAGCATAGGCAAGAAGGTTCCATGGACACGCTTCCTTCTACAAGATATTCATCTGAAACTTCAGCACTCTACTAGTGCCTCACACCGACTGTATGAAAAATGGTAACTTTGTCTGGATTTCCGAGCCTGAACAAAGTTTTAATCTTAAAGGACAAGATAACAAGTGCTCCAGTCCTGACCTTGCCAGACTTCAACAAAGTTTTTGAGGTTGATTTTGAGGCCTCTCATATAGGTATAAGACTTGTCATGAGTCAAGAGGGACGTCTGATTGCCTTCTTCAGTGAGAAGTTGAACGTTGCAAAGTTGAACTACTTGACATATGAAATCGAGGTATACCCAGTTGTCCAAGCGTTAAAGCACTGAAGACATTACCTGATTCAACGAAAATTTGTGCTCAATTCTGATCACAAGGCCTTGCGGTATTTAAATCTCAGACTCTCAATGTAGTTTGAACCAGAGAACCAGAGGCACGCCAAGTGGACCAATTTTCTACAATAGTACACTTTCAACCTCAAGTACAAAACAGGAGTATTGAATAGAGCATTGATGCCATGAGCCGACGAACGGCCTTATTGGTAACCCTCCTGATGTCATCTCGTTCGAGGCATTCAAAGAGATGCACCCCATTGATTCATACTTCAAACCAATTTGGGAGTCATGCCAAGATACGGGAACTGATCTCATAACGTCGTATGTGATCCATGAGGGATTTCTTTTCCGAGGGACCCGACTCTGCATCCATGAATGGTCCTTGCGAGATAACCTCATTCAACAAACTTATGATGGGAGCATTCCAAGTGATAGCCCTGATCAAAGTTTCAAAGACACCCTAATCCATGAATTACATGGGAAAATTTTAGCAAGCCATGTCGATCAGACTAAGACCATTGATCTACTTGAGAAGCATTACTTTTGGCCACACCTCAGGAAGGATACGGTGAAGTTCGTTCAGCGTTGTCAACAGTGCCAAATGTTCAAACCTGAATCAACAGGAATTTGTGCTCAATTCTAATCACAAGGCCTTGCGGTATTTAAAGTCTCAGTGTAGTTTGAACCAGAGGCACGCCAAGTGGATCAATTTTCTACAATAGTACACTTTCAACCTCAAGTACAAAACAGGAGTGTTGAATAGAGCATTGATGCAATGAGCCGAAGAACGGCCTTATTGGTAACCCTCCTGATGTCATCTCGTTCGAGGCATGCAAAGAGATGTACCCCATTGATCCATACTCCGAACCAATTTGAGAGTCATGCCAAGAGACGAGAACTGATCCCATAACGTCGTATGTGATCCATGAGGGATTTCTTTTCCGAGGGACCCGACTTTGCATCCATGAATGGTCCTTGCGAGATAATCTCATTCAACAAACTTCTGATGGGAGCATTCCACATGATAGCCCTGATCAAAGTTTCAAAGACACCATGATCCATGAATTACATGGAAAAATTTTAGCAAACCATGTCGATCAGACTAAGACCATTGATCTGGTCGAGAAGCATTACTTTTGGCCACACCTCAGGAAGGATACAGTGAAGTTCGTTCAGCGTTGTCAACAGTGCCATATGTTCAAAGGAAAGTGATAAAATACAGTCTATATACTCCTTTGCCAACTCCAAACAAGCCATGGGAAGACATATCGATGGATTTTATTGTTGGGTTACCTAAGACTATTCGTCGCGCCGATTCTGTGTTCGTAGTTGTCGATAGGTTCTCGAAAATGGCACATTTTATTCCATGCAAAAAGACATCCAATGCATCTCATTTAGCTGAACTTTTATTTAGGGAAATCGTAAGGTTGCATGGAGTTCTTAGGTCATTCACTTTAGATAGGGACAGTCGGTTCTTGAGCAACTTTTGGCGTACTCTATGGTCAAAACTAGGAACAAAATCACAATACAGTAGCGCATACCATCCTTAGACTGACAACCAAACAGATGTTAATCAAAGGCTATAAGATATGTTGTGATGCCTGGCATGAGAAAGAGCTAAACAATAAGACATTGTCCTTCCTCAAGCTGAATTTGCCTATAATGGCTCAATTCATCGTTCTGCAGGAAAATCACCTTTTGAAATCGTTTATGGAAACCCTATTCCACATTTCTTGAAACGTAAGTCCTTGCCACTTATGAGCCGGTCACTTTCATATTGTACCTGGTTGGATAAGGCGGAGTTACTCAACGGAGTCCCGACCTACTGCTTGAGCTCGGCGACAACTCAATGGAGTCGAGTTCTTTTGGAGGTCGGGAGAGTTGATGCAACCACTTCATCATCAACGTCTGTATCTTATTTAACATTGTCCTTCCCCAAGCTGAATTTGCATGTAACAGCTCAATTCATCGTCCTGCTGGAAAATCACCTTTTGAAATCGTTAATGGAAACCATATTCCACATTTCTTGAATCGTATGTCCTTACAGACACAGCCGGATTCATCAAGCACTTTAAGGATGTACAACAGGACATGCTTGCGAAACTTCAAGTAGGCAATGATAAATACAAAGAACATGCTAATACTCATCGCCATTTGAAGACTTTTCAAGTGGGAGAGTGGGTTCTAATCTACTTCAGGAATGAGCACTTTCGTATATGTCCATATAGCAAAGAAGATGAGGAAACTTGGGCCATACCGGCCCATTGGGGCCCAATGCATACTTGTTAGAGCTGCCAGATGGCATGCCTACCTCGCTGATATTCAATATTTCAGATATCTTTCCCTACCAAAGCGCCTACATTACCTTCCAGTGACGCCAAGCGAAACAACACAGAGCAGATCCAGAAGATTCCATATGTCAGATAGCTTACCAACCAATGAGGACTTTTCAGGTGCTTACCGCGTTTCTTAGTCCGTTGTATGGGCCGGCCACTTTCAGATTGTACCTGGTTGAATGAGGCGGAGTTACTCGACGGAAGTACGACCTACTGCTTGAGCTTGACGACGATTCGATGGAGTCGAGTTCTTTTGGAGGTTGGGAGAGTTGATACAACCAGTTCATCATCAGTGTTTGCATCTTATTTCTCATTTGCTGTATTTTTCTTTCATTTCTACATTTTGAACTTATTTTGTTATATTGGAACAATTTTTAGTTAATTCCTTGGGATAGGAAATGTCCATACCCATGTTTATGAGCTTTTGGTTTGGTCCGAGCTAAGTCGGATGTGTTTATTCAAGGTTAATAATATAAATAGTCTAATAGAGGTTGCATGAACAACCAACAATCTATATTATAACTTGATCTGACAATCATAAGGAATAGCCAATGCCATTTTAACGGCGTGGCACTTGAACGGCCCTTTAATGGGCTTTAGTGGAACCGGACCCACCCTGGTCTACTTTGTTCCTCTCTCTCTCTTCTTCTTCTTCTTTCGTTTTAGGATCGAGTCATCCTAGCCCTCGTTGGCTTATCGCAAAGTGATCGCCGCCATCCATATGGAAACCCTAATCCTATAAGAGGGGGAAAACATGAGAAGACGGCAGATTAGTTTTAGGATCGTTTTTTTATGTTGTGAAAAAACCTTTCGAAATCAAAACAGCAGCTTCCCTCCTCTTTCTTATGCCCCAACTTAACCTCGGAAAGGTGTATCGGCTTACCCACTGAAGGATCCAGCACCCTACGACATTGGACTTGCTCTGCGAGAGGATTCTTCGACTTTTCTTGAAACCCGCGACAGTTTGGTCCCTCTCCATATATCATTCGCTCGCTTTTGTCTATTCACCCCCGTCTTTATTTAAATTTTTAGGCTTCACCATCTCCATAATCGTCCTCATTCACATGCTACTTCACCTCATCAAGTACCTAGTTATTATCAATCTTATCTCTGATTAGTCGGAATTCCATTAGTTTTATGTTAGCCTCTTTTATCATATTGCTGCTGCATCGATCATCTTTTTATGTGGGTTATTTTCAGCTTTTGTGAATGATTAACGCTCTATAATTAGATTTATGATTTATCAATTACTAGTCAACCATATGCATGCCTAATAGATAAAATAATTAATACATCATAGTTTGGCTCATGTTTGAGTATGATCGTTGCGCTATATTAATGATATCTAATTGTGTTGACCATCGGGGCGTATATATAACCAAGATTGTAGTGTGTCCCTCTGGGTGACTACATCAACAATGAATAGAGCAGCTTTGTCCGGAAACTGTCTACCAGATAAAACTCCCCCACATGTCGTTCAGAATCTTCAGATAATGCTGTCATGTGTCATAGTCATGGGGAACTACCATGAACTGAAAACCCTAGTTCCTATCGTTAAATAATAAGAGAAAAGGACAAAAAGTGAAGAAAGAAAATAGAGTTCCAACTAACCCTCAGATTTTGATGTTTGAGCGTCCACAAGAGCCTGCACAAGGAATAAAGAATAAATTAAACGAAGGCAAAGAGGTGTAAGAATAACACAAGAATCTTGAGAGATAAGCAAAGCTCAAAAACAACTCACAATCCTCTTCGTGCACTCATTCACGAAAATCTTTTCATCAACCTGATCTTTCATTTGCTTCTCGTCCAACCTATATTAGTTTCACATGTCAGATTCAAAAACAAACAATAAAAGCTATTATATGACTCATCATGAAATCAGACATTAACATCATTCTATCTCCAACCTGAAAGGAAAAGAAATGATGAAAATGAAGTAATAGGAATACAAACCTGCTCTCCTCATCCATGGACAGGGATTTAGAAATACAATCGGATGCCAACTGATTAATATGATCAACAGAACCAGAGAGAGATAAATCCTTATCAGCTTGGATTTGAGATAATGCATCCTCATCCTGCATATCACAAGTCACAGCAAATGCAGAAAAGTGTTCTTATACAAGAGAGAACAGAAATCTTGTTCATGAATTGGAGCCACTAACAAGTGCATGAGTAATAAGATAATGGTTAGTTATGTGGATGGTTATGACATGAGTCAGAGACTCAGAGTCATGCATGACACAATTCATTAATAACTCCGAGGAATAAATCGTTTCTTCCATCATACGAGGGTGAGATCAAATTAAACCTTAAAACCCAGTTCTTAAACCTTCGGATTTATGGGGATTGCTCACCAATTAGCTTAATATTTTTTTTCATTATCGCGAGAGCAGATAGAACAATTATTTTCATCACTATAAATCTATATCACAAAACAAAAAAATAGTGATGTAAATCATGTAATAGACAACCCAAGAAGGAAAAGAAAATAGTTATATTAAGTCTATCTTGACCTTTACTTACGACTAATCAACAATTGAAGCTTTACTTACAGTGATTTATTACTCCTATGGGTGATGTCATATATTATCCAGTACAAAGCGTGATTTCAGCTATTATCAAATAATACCATAAAACTTCTGGTCATATATCATAATACTTGGCAATAATATAACCTTGTCTCAAGTGGAAATTCGAAAGAGATGCCCAAGTAATAGCCCAATTGGCTAATAAAGTCCATTGAACAACGAAGATGTGACCTGATATTCCTTGGGAAAAAACTGAAGTGCAATGATAGGCGTTACATATATTGTTTTGGTTGAAAGATATACCTATCACAGAGCATATCACCCTAAGTTTGAAACAGAATATAGTTCAATGAATCCACGTTCCCTTTTGATTAAGTGAAATTCGAGCAGCCAGACTCTCTTGAAAACAGTAGTATATGGACCTTGCCAAAAGAAGAAAAGTAATAAAACCCATACCACTGATGAACAGGTTGATGTTGCTTGGGCTTCATCTATGATGTCTTTTCTTGAAATGTCAGAATATGATCTAGGAATTATGGAACTGAGTGAACCTCCAAAGGTTTCTGTACTACCGGCATCTGAAAATGAATTTTCATTTTCTTCAACTCGGCCATCATCACCTTCCCTACGTACTGCAGAATATCTACTCTCCTCATCAAGGTCAAAATCATCATTGGACAGAATGCCTCTTTCCTGTTGAATGAATTGATACAAAACAGCAATGTGTTTAGAAAATAATCTATTAAAATTGATTTGAATTTAACACAAAAAGGTAACCTCTGCTAGATGCCGATCACGTGTTTCCGTTCCCTCTATTTCTCTTGCTATTCTTAAAGCTTCTCTCTCCCGTTCTCTCATTTGGGGACCTCTCTCAAGCTTTGTTGTATAGAGTTCCTCATCAAAGGTACTCTTCACTCCAAACAAAGCTTTATTTGTTTCAAACTGATCCCAACTCCTAAAACAGAATTATATAAAATGCATGTCAAATAAAAATTGAGAAATGTGAAATTGCAAGACGCATGTAGCATTTAAATTCAAAATCCAGATGGTCTAGGATAGGTAAATAAAAAATGATAGCAGACAGGGATTCAGTTTCAGAAAAATTTTGGGCAAGACAATTTCTCTAATTCAATTAAAAAAACGAGTACAACTACAGACATGTTAAAAGTAACTAAGATGCCAAACTACAAGCAACTTTATGAAAAGTAATGCAGAAAAGGCAATTGATAAACTGACGGTCAAAGATGAGCATATTATCAGTCATGGTTACTAATAAAATTTAAGTGAACTGATAATATTTGTTAGTATAATCATCGTTACTAGAGGTAAGCTGTTCCTTTCAGTTGTTTGGCTTATGATCTGGGCCACATGATGAATGCAATTCCCCATGCCAAATCTTGTCTTCTACCCTGTGTTACTGTGTAAGCAACAAGGCTGGTTTCCCTGTGCTGTCGAGTAGCCTTTCAGGTTTCTTGCAAACCCCTCTCTTGCCAAGTTGCCTTGGTTAGGTTTTCGGCACCAACCATAGAGGTTCGACTTCAGGTTAACAACATGTCGGAATTGCGGACTTTCTCAACTAGAGTTTAGTGACTCCATATTGATGGTATTAGACTAGGATCCTGATATTACGATCATCATCATCATTACTATTCTTATGTTCAAAGGCGGAGGATGGTATTAACTTTAAATAGTCTTGCAAGCATGACACAGCTGATGACATCAGGAAATTACAATAAGCTCCTTGAAGTGAAGAAGTTACAATACCCGACCTATTCCAAGGTTCATCAAATATGTTCTCCAGTCCAGGACATTGTGGATCATCTTTATCAGGAGTCCAGCGTTCCAGCTCCCTCTCCACCTCCACATGATGAGAATGGGAAATGGCAGAATCTGTCATGAGGTCCTTACGCCTTTCACATGTGTGCTCATTCGTGAATTCATCACTACTTAATGGCACATCCTGAAAGTTAATTAAAAAAAATTTATGATATTAACATAAAAGTAAATCATTTAGCCAACAAAACTACAAATAAAATTAACAATATAGTAGTATTCACTTAGTTTGAAGTTGCAGTAAATTCATGGCCAGCAAATTTGCTCAACAAATATACAATGTTAAACGGAGGTTATATCTTGTCAATCAAACAGTATGAGAACATGATGTAATCGAGAAACGGATAAAAAAAAACAATGGAACCTTCGCTAGCACTTGAACAAGTTCTCTTGCTGGTATGATCATAGTCTGAGGCTTTTTAACAGTATCAGGAACTGACAGCTGTCCCCTGACAGAACCATCCTTGATCACTTGAGCCATCTTCAAAACAATTCCTGGAGAGAGTGAAAAATATAAGATTTTGGTCTATAAGATCAGGAACTAGTTTGCATGAATGGAAAGCGCCAAGGAAATAAGGTCCGATAAAATAAAATAAAAAAGGAAAAACAAGTATGATATAATAGCACCAAACACTTGCATAACATTGAAGCAAACATCAAAGCAGAGCACAAAGTACAGACCAAAATCTTTTTCAGCATCTGTTGCATAGAAGATTCCAGAGACTACAGACCCATTTTTCACATGGACTTCCACATGATGACCAATAAGATATGTCATGACATATATCAATCGGTCACGTGAAGGACTTCCAACCCCTCCTACTTTGCCACCATTCACTAAACCTGTACCACAAAACTGTTAGGTGTAAGAAACAAGAGTGCAAGCATTAAAAACACTGATGTTTACCTGTATTATTACTAAAATTGCTAAATGCTGACTTCCCAGAGTGCATCTTACTCTCCCTGTTAGCCCCCATGTCCCTGTCGACTCTCCGACGGACATATCCATTGACAGATGCTCTGGTCTGTACGGCTTGTTGTAGGTTCATTCTCAAAATCAGCTTCTGACAGAAAATGGATTAGCCAAAACATATTTCAGTTCTTCCATATAATTGGTTAGAGCAAGATGCAATCAAAATGTGAAGCAAAGGCAGCATATGAGAACAAAGATCTTCTCCAGAATGCCCTGTGATTATGATGGGTAGGGAGGATGATTCAGCTTTCTCAAAATCACTGAAGCCCTGATAAAGGTATGATAAGACCAAGGAACAAAAAATCAAAATATTTCGTGAAATTTTGTGAAATATTTCGGTGTTTCAATATACCGAAATGCAATATATCACGATATTTCGGTATATTTCGAGAAATATATCATTTTCCAGGGATCCAAAATGATGGTCGAAATCGATTTTTTGTTCCTTGGATAAGACTGCAGTAAATGATGTAGCTTTTTCCATACCAAGAATGAGAGTTCCGTGTCTAGAGATAACAAAAAATTCCCATATAGGTGAACCATAAGGTCCATAACAAATAAGACCAAAACTATGGTCCCTTTCAAATGTCACCTTACCAATGCCAAATCATCAAGCTACAAAGGCATCCTCGAGAAAGGATGATATACAACTGTCTTCTTTGCACCATCAGAATATTGAAAATAATGTGTAACAGAAGAATTTACAATTATCTAATTTCGTACTCCTGGAAACCATCAAGCTGCATTATAGATACTACCTAGTACACCGAACACATTGCTAATTCAAAGGACGAAAGATGTAGAGCACAGCACTACCCTTTGGACCACATTAATCATCATGGAATGTCCAGTTTAAGGTAAATGTCAGAATTTTTGCCTCAGTAACCTAACAATTTAACAGGATCATGTAATATCCAGATGATGTAAAACAAAGCTGTTCCAAGCAGTTGTTGAATCACATCATGAGTTGAGATCAAATCTGAATTATTCGTAATTCCAAGGGATGCTCCCATCAAGAAACATGAGCAACAAGCAGTATTAAAAGTAGTTAATTGGAAAATATAATGTGTCATCCACTTCTCATAGCCTCATAAATGAGATTTCAGGCCCTTTCTAGTCCTGTTTACAGTCGAATGTGCAGGAAGCATAAGGGCACCTCTAGGTTACACGTCAACAGTACAAACTCATTGTTTGGTCGCCAAATTACCAAAATATCCAAGTGCCATTTAGCAATGGAGGTTGATTATCTAGGTCATATTATCACTACCTTAACATGGCATAATGGTGGATTTAAATTAAATATCAAGCATGCTGGAGTGGTCAAGGCCAACCACACCGAAGGTTCCAAGAGGTCTCTAGGTGTGGTAGGATATTACCAAACATTCATGAAAGATTACCACAGAATTGCAGCGTTGTTGACAATGCAGCTCAAGAAAAATTCTTGCAAATGGGATAATGAAGCCAAAGAAGCTATAGATTAAAAAAGAATATCATTGAACAATCGATGTTGGCCCTATCAGATGTCTCATGTCTCTAAAAATTCATTCCATAATGTGATAAATTAGGAGTTGATGATGTTAATGCAATAAGGACAACTGGAATTTCTTAATCAAGCCCTCTATCAACTCAATCTGTATATATAAAAAGGGAATCCTGGCAATCACCCTTGTAGTGTAAAAAAGATGTACATATTAGAAAGATAAATTATCACACATACTGAATAGAGAAGCTGAAAACACCACCTAGAGCAAAGAATTGCAACCATTGTGCAGCAAAAATGTATCGAAGATTGCTCAGTTAAAACTACAAAATTGAAGTCAAAAGTGGCAGCAGTGGTAGCAAAAATGCAACAATGGAAACAGTTTTGTGCAGAAATGAACAAGGTGAACATTTTGTTGCATCAGCTAAATCAATTTGGTGGAGGTACATCAATCTTACCACAAAGATCATAATCTAAGTTCCTCACTTGCTCGCTGGCAGATAGCCAAAAGTATTTTATCAAGATGGGATTTTGGTCTACAATATCACAGCAAACTCTTTGGCTCTCCCAGTGAAGACTGGTAGAAGCAAAGGATGGTCGCGAAGATGTACTTTTTTTATTAACAAGAATGTTGAAAAGGGTAACAATGAAGCATTTAACTAATAAATAAGTAATTGAAATTCAAAGCATGGTCCACTAAAATTTTTACAAATGTCAGAAGACAAATACTGAAATAAAAAGATGCAGAATGGAAAGATAACAATTTCCAGACCTTCGTGGAACAACAGTGGCTGGGCAACTACTGGATGGAAACTGACAACTACTGGAACTGCTGTCCACCTGCACCCAAAGAGGGTGTCAATTATAGGAACAAAAAACTCACGGTAGTATGGTAAATAAGTGCATTTTATTTTGTAAAGAAGATAAAATTGTACAACAATAGTCTCCAAGAACCCTATGGAACTACTAGTATTAAATAACTTTACTAAGCGTGGAATAGAAGACAACCAAACTTTGTTTACTGAATACTGAATTGCTCATTGTGGTAAACCTAAATGTGGACTGTCAGTTATGTCAGCTCACCGCTTCTCGCTTCGCTCTCATTCTCTCCGTCTTTCCGCATTGTATAGCATCTACGCATAGGCAAGAATATTGGGGACTTGGCTGTAGAGTTAGGGGGCTTTATCAGCTAGAGAAATTGCATGTTCCTATTTCTTCTGCTTCCATCTGTTTTAATTGTATCCATGTTCTTGTTCTTTCAGACTTATGGCACTGTCGAATAGGTCATGTGTCCTCGCCTCGCCTCGGTCTATGTTTCATTCGGATGGTTTGAGTCAAGGTTCCTTTTCCCTTTGTCACTTTGTATGGGTTGTTAGTTGGTCAAGCACTTGGTCCTTCCGTTATCATCTAGTGAAACAAAGTCTTTGGCTCCTTTGGACCTAACCTATTCTAACATTTGTTGTCCCGGTCATTTATTTTTAATGTGTGGTTTACCTCATGTGTTGTCATTCTGATGTTTGTTGTGTGTATTGTGACTTTGTTGCGATCATTGTTCTAAAAAGTGGTTCGGGCACCTGCCTAGGCATCCGCCAAGGCATCTTAGGTCTTGGACCGCATTGTTTAAGTTAGGACCGCTTAACTTAGTGTCCGAAAGAGACAGACCATTGATGTGACCACCAGAACCAATCAATGTAAGTTTCCTTCCTCTAGGGGTGTGCATCAGTTCCAAACTGACCTATTTAGGCAAAACCCAAACCAATCCAACCTTGGTCGGTTTTGAGGACTTTCAATCCGATCCAAACTAATCTAAGATTGGAATCCAATCCAATCCAATTAAAGTCGGTTTGGATTGGACGATCGGTTTAGCGTTTGGACCATGTTCTTATTGGGCTCCCCCCCCCCCCTTCTATTAGGACCTAGTTCAAACTTAAAAATAATAATTGTTATCAAATCATTAAGCCTAAATAAGATTTTTAACTGATTTTGAGTCATCCTATAGTATTGCAATGGCCGTTGCTAGCAAGGGTATATGAGGACATATGGTATATTTAATAAAATATTATATGTATATACAAATGTCGGTTCGGTTTGATTCGATTTAGATCGGTTTTGAATTTACAAATCCGTCAACCGATCCAATCATGTTGGTTCTTTCAAAACTCAAGCCGATCCGATCCATTGAGTGTGTCGAAACCGATCAAAATTGGTTGGTTTGGTTTGCTTTGGTCGGTTTGATCGGTTTGGTTTGGATCCTGCACACCCCTATCTTCCTCCCCTTTTCTCCTTCTTGTTATTCTTCCTTTTAGTATTCTCTTTTTTCTTCTTCAGCTGCAACACTCTTGTGTTGCTACTGTACTGTGGCTCCCTTGGCCCAGTATGACCACCGAAAAGAATGATTACAGTGTCTTCCTTGATACTTGTGAACACCAAAAAGAGTGTTGTAATGACAACATAGTATTTAAACGAATTCTGAATAAAATATCTTCTGAAATTTCGGACGTTTCAATCTTTAGGGGCCGCCGGCATAGGCACCCGCCTTCCACCTTAGAAGTTGAAACTCCCCCACTACCTTAGGTCCGTCTAGCGTTTTTTAAAACATTGTTTGCAATGGTACATACTCAGTTTCCTCGCTTCATCAAGGTATTTCGCACGGATGATGCTCATAAGTTTCTCCCCTCTAAGTTTCATGGTGTTCCTCCTTCCTACATCAGCTTTCCTCAGGTGTCATGTCCCTACACGCCTGCTCATAACAGTGTCTCTAAAAGAAAACACGGACATCTCCTTAAGACCCCTCGTGCACTACTCTTCTCCGTGTCTGTTCCTTGTGAGTTGTAGGTTGAGATTGTTCTTACTGCCACGGTAGTGTCACCTGCCTCATCAATAGCACCCCATTGTCCCTATTAGCTGGAGTCACACCCTTTTAGTTTCTCACCCCTACTACTCCTATATACGATCACATTCGCACCTTCAGATACATATGCTTTGTTCCCCTTCCCTCCAACGAGATAAGCACACCAAGCTCTCTCCACGAGCTACTTGGTATGTCTTCCTTAGGTATAGCTCTAAGCACAAGGGCTATCTTGGCTATGACCCTTCTGTTTGTCGTCTACAAATCTCAAGGCATGTCACCTTCTTTTTAGATCCCTTGAGGTTTTTGTCGACTATCCTTCTTCAAAATCAGCATCTTCTTTCGTTGTCCCCTCGAACCCCTTTCCCCTCCCACTACCTTCTCCTGCTAGTCCAAAACCACACTCTGAGTCTTCCCCCTTCTCAAACTCCAATGCTCCTCAGCAGCCTTGTTCAAGTTGTCTCGCATCATCCTCGTGCACCTCCTGAGCCCCATATCTCTTCGGTTATTAAGGTTTTAAATGTCGATTTCCATGTCGGTTTCGGCTAGTCAAAAAAAGAAAACTTGTCGAATTTTGGTTAAATGTCGGTGGAAATTTTATATTTTTTAATGAAAGATTTCGGTGGAAATTTATCGGATTTTTGTCAAATTAAAAATCAATTCCAGTCCAAATGTCAGTAAAATATTGTCTATTATGAAAAAATCAAAATTGAGGAAAAATATAATTCTTCACTGATAAAAATGAGCTTTGTTTTACTAAAAAAGATAAAATTTTCAATGAAATCGTCTGGAAAAAAGACATAATGCCGGATTTCAGTCAAATGTCGGTCATTTCGGCCGACATTTCGTTATGCTGGAAGGAAATTTGATACTATTAAAATTTTGGTCAATTTCTATGTCACACCCTTAAAAAAAACATATTTCGGTGATTTCGTAGGAAATTTGTCGACAATTGATTCCATGTGGTTATGCCCCTTAAGAGTATTGTGGTCTCCCACTCTCCCTTGCATTTTATATCTATCGGTGTTCTGTGTGAGAGTCTAGATACCAAGTCATCCATTCACATCGAGAACCCCAGTCAATCGAGAGGTCGTTTAGATTCCAGAGTAGTAGACAGCCATGTCAAGAGAGCTTCGTGCTCTCCACTCCAGTAGACTCACACATAGGACTTTCTTCTCTACCTCCTAGGAAGACTCTGATCAATTGTTGATTGATCTACAAGCTCAAAACACGCTTTGATGGTTCGGTGGAATGTCATAAAGCCCGTCTTGTTGCTTATGGCATTACCCAGGAGTATTACATCGATTACGAGAAAACCTTCGTCCCATGACAAACATGGTATATATTCCTGCCTTAATGGATGTCGTTATCATTCGAAGACGTTCCCATCATATGGATATGAGGAATGCAATTCTTCACGATGAACTTGTTGAGGAAATCTACATGCAGCCTCCTCTTGGCCTTCTCCATCCTTCCAGTACAGTTGGTCGTCTTCGTTGAGATATCTGAGGGCTCAAGCCGGCTGTTTGTGCATGATTTGAGTACTTACATCGGACAGTTTTAAAGACCGGCTTCGCCTAGAGGCTAGAGCTATCACGATTATGCCTTCTTTATGCGTCGATCTGCTCACAGGCTAACGGTTATCCTACTCTATGTCGAAAACATGATCATCACCGTTGATGACACTGCCTCCATTGCTCATTTGAAAGCATATACAGCAACAATTTATTATGAAAGACTTTTTTCCTCTCGGTTACTTTTTAGTCTTGAGGTTGTCTGCACTTCTAGGTATTATCTCAGCTAAAATGCACCTCCAATTTGAACAGCCACGCATGTCTAAGTGACTTGCACCGTTGATAAACCAATGGAGCTCCATGTTAAGCTGCGTCCAATTGATGGTGAGATGTATGGGGGATGATTCTCATGCCGACCCGAGGACTCCGCCCAATAGTCAATTGATTCGATCATCGGTTCGAGTGTTGGATTTCTAGACTTAAGCTATGAAGTGGTTGAAGGTTTGTGGACTTAGGTTTAGAAATAAATGAGAGAAAGTTAACACGAGATGTGATCTCGGAGTTCAGCCAAAACCTACGTCTCCGTGCTATAAAGTGCAACCTGAATTTACTAACACTTGAAATGTAGTGATCTCGACAGGCCGAGTATCACTTGTCTTGAAGAAAAAGAGAGATGTCAGAGCTCTGGTTTTCGAAAGTCTGATCTGGAAATCAGATCCTCCATCTGGAATACACGTATGGTCTGCTATTTATAGAGGTTTTGAAAAAATCCGGGATCTGGGGCGGTTTCTGTAGTCACTTCGACAGACTCCAAGCAGGGCTGGTGGGCCCCGTCGTCATCTATGTGGACCCCCAGGCAGGGCTGGTGGGTCCCTTTGTCATCTCTGTAGACCCCCAAGGCAGGGTTGGTGGGCCCCATCATTTTTGTGGACCCCCAGGCAGGGCTAGTGGGTCCCGTCTTCGGGCGTTGGCCAAATTTTGCACCCACAAGATGATCTCTTATCCTTTGAGGTATCGGTAACTTGTGAGTGGTCTTGTCTATCTGACCAACTTCAGGCCTAACATTGCACATATCGTTCATGTGGTAAGCCAGTTTGTAAGCGCACCTCGCTTTGTTCACTACGCAGTCGTTCTACGCATACTCTGCTACCTCCGTAGAACCATCACTCGCTCACTCCTCCTTTTTGTCTCTTTTGCTCTGGAGCTTCGTGCTTATGTGGACGTCGATTAGGCCGGTGATCCCACTTATCGTCGTTCTACTACTACTGCCTTATGCATTTTTCTATGACTCTCCGATATCTTGGAAAATCAAGAAATAGAGTATCGTATCTCGATCCAAAACTAAGGTTGGGTATTGTGTGATATCCCATACTGCTACATAGGTGATTTGGCTTCTTTGCCTCCTCTCCAACATGAGCGTTGCATTCATTACTCATACTTCACTTTACTACGACAAGAAGGGTGTTGCTCAGATTGCTAGCAATATGGTCTTACATTAACAGACGAAGCACATTAAGATGGGCAACCACTTCGTCCGTTACTTCTACCCTGATACTCTATCCCTACTTCATGTCTCCTCTACCGAGTAGTTCGTTCGTCGCCTTATATGCCAAGACTCTTATCAGGGGGGGCGTGCCACCAAAAGACTGCGTTATAAGTATTTTATAAATACCTAAATATTGTGAACTCACACCACTCTTGTATATATTGGGAGCCACTACCTCCCTCATGGACTACTATTTCTCTTACATTGGCAATCACAAACCAAATATTTTGGGATGCCACTTGAATAAACTATCACAACCCAACCGAAAACCTAGGAAATACCCTTGACTTCATCTTTCCGTAAAACGTCAGTAAATCAAAATCAACATCATTCCCCCACTTGCATAGTCATGCACTACTAGCTCACCATCAACTAGTTGGGTCTTGATATCCCAAACAAATTCGTTAACAGGAAACAACACCCCATCCAATGCAGACAAACAGGAAGACACCCATCTGGGATGTATCAACCACAAGCAGAAGCACTCACGAATACATACCAATTCCTTCTCAAAAACACAATTCTCCAAGATATTGTCTGGTAGCATTAACCAAAAAAAAAAAAAACTAAGGATGATCCAGCTGCATCTATACATATTACATAGAACTCCTCGAATCATGATCTCATGCGTTGGGCGAAACAAAGGAGAGGAGAAACAACGGAGAAGGACGCATGGGATCCATACCTGCAGAATCGAAGGCTTCGCGCGGTGAGAGGCGGGCGGGCGGATCGAGATCGGGAGGATTGAGATCGGGAGCAGGAGCTGGGTTAGGGTTTCAGACGGGAAAGTGGGAAGGAGTTGAGGAGGTTGGGGGTGGGGAGCCCAGTAGGAAACGTATCACCGAGCGCCGAGGAGAGACCTAGTTCCGAAAGAGTTATAAATCACAGTCGGTCTCCAAGTGTGTTTTTTGACCGACTACGATTAGATATTTGCGCCATTAACTGGCCAAGTCAGATGAGTTGTCAGCATCTCCAGAATTAAACCCCCTCTTTTACATTAATTTTTTTCTCTTAATATTTGTTATGAAAAGGTGGACCTGGTGTGGATGTCCACAGAATATGGATGATCATACTATAGATAGAGACTCTTCTCTATCTATTCCTTTATAATTTTATCTAATAAACTCTATTTATGTGCATGCCCTTGCTAAGGGGCTACATTGTTTTTCGTACACGTTATCAGCACGAGCAAGCGAGAGAGACGAGCGATCGGTGAGAGTGAGAGACCAAAGAGACACAGAGAGGGACGAGCTCA
Source organism: Chamaelirium japonicum (assembly GCA_947650365.1). Taxonomy (NCBI): domain Eukaryota; kingdom Viridiplantae; phylum Streptophyta; class Magnoliopsida; order Liliales; family Melanthiaceae; genus Chamaelirium; species Chamaelirium japonicum. The sequence goes on from OX393558.1 coordinate 14,125,804, forward strand.
TTGGCGAGATCTTCACCGCCTCCGACGTTGCCACAATGGTACGCCCCGGACCCTCCTTCCTTGCGCTCGGACCCACCGCAACAGGAGACCCATCATCGGACAGTTCCGACCCGTCACCACGCTTGGTGGTGGTGTAATTCTGTGCACTATCCCAGGCAGCTCGAGACGGTGAGCGTCGGGCCTCCAGGTCCGAAAGACCCTATAACCTAGGCTTGGTCCACTATCGTGGTGATCTCCTGACCACCCCACACCACCAGAGAGTGGTGCTACAGGAGGACGGGTGGCGGTGTTGGGTTTCCTGCATCCGCGGGGGGGGGGGGGGGGGGGGGGGGTTTACAAGGTTGCACGCCCAATATACGGGCAAAATTGCCCTAAGATTATAATCTTAGTTATATGCTTGTATGTTGGTTTGCCTATAGTTACTTCTATATAGAGGTGTGTGGAGTGCTCTTATAAATTAACATAAAACGATAGAGCAACATACATGCGAACGAGCTAGCCTGTGGAAGCTAACGTAAATGACGAATACTATCCCGAAGAACCTCTTGCATAGGTCAATGCCCAGTTAATCTTGGAAAAGAAGTCCAAAGCATCAGAAGATGACTAATGACCCGCAGTTATCCCACTTGCAGTTTTTGGAGCCCAGCAAGAATGACGACCTGAAGATGTCATGGCTGGAAGGCGACGACTTCTTCGATGATGAGCTGATAGATATGGACCGTTAGATGCAAATGGATTAACGTACATTTCAGTTTTTGCATATGTTTTTCTTTTAAGTCAAATATTTTGATGTCAGCTATTTTGATATTATAGTAATGGAGTATTTTGGTTGACCATGTTTTAATACATTATATCTCAATGTTTAGGAATGATGGATAATCTTATAAAGTTATGTCTTGTTGATAGTGGAACGACTCACATAATACTAAAACACAAGGGTTTTTTTATAAATTTGGAACCTAATTCATGGATGATAACAACAGTGACTGGCCCTACAGAACTAGCTAGAGCATCCGACATAGCCCATATTTTGTTACCTAATGGTACCCATCTTTTTGTGAAATATGCACTTTACTCGAGCAAAACCCGAAAAAAAAAAAATTGCTGAGCCTTAAAGACATCAGATCAAATGGATACCATTTGGAAATAATAGATGAGGGCAATCAGGAATATCTTTGTTTAACCACCAAGCAAGGTGACCAGAAGTTTAACTTATAAAAGTTTTCAGCTATGTCCTTACGACTATATTTTACCATCATAGGAGTCATGGAATAGTTCATAGTTCACATAGACCAACAGTCTCACAGAACTCTAGATCTAATCCTTTAGCATGATAGGTTAGGTCATTCTGGGTTTAACATGTTTAGGATAATTATTAGTAATTCTGTAAGCCAGGTATTCCTAACCTGCTAATTCCTAAGCTTGGAAGCTGCATCATGTGCCTTCTCCTCCTCTAACTTCTACCCAATGGGCTAAGTTGCCAGCTGTGCATGACTTGGATTTAGTATTTGTGGGTGCAAAATCTGGCTAACGCCCAACGGTGGGACCCACAGCCCTGCATGGGGACCACGAGTTCAATAGTGGGACCCGCAGTCCTGCCTGGGGCCCACGAGTCCAACGGTGGGACCTGCAGCCCTGCCTGGGGCCCACGAGTCCAATGATGGGACCCGCAGCCCTACCTGGGGCCCATGGGTACGACGGTGGGACCTGCAGTCCTGCCTGGGGTCCACTTGCACTATCTGGGGTCTGGTAAATCCCCCCGGGTATTTACCAAACCCCGGATATCCCTGGGAATATTCATGTAATATTCCCCAGATAAACTAAGCCCTTATAAATAGCAAACCCTGTAAATGATTCTAGATCCCAAAATCCAAACCATAATTCCACTTTCTGTTTTCCAGAGCTCCCCGAGCTTTCTAGTTTTCATATCTCCTCTCCACCCTCTGTCATTGTGGGTGCAAAATCTGGCTAACGCTCAACGGTGGAACCTGCAGCCCTGCCTGGGGCCCACGAGTCCGACGGTGGGATCCACAGCCCTGCTTGGGGCCCATGGGTACGACAGTGGGACCCGCAGCCCTGCCTGGGGCCCACTTGCACTATCTGGGGTCTAGTAAATCCCCCCGGGTATTTACCAAACCCCGGATATTCCTAGAATATTCCCCAGATAAATTAAGCCCTTATAAATAGCAAGCCCTGCAAATAATTCCATATCCCAAAATCCAAACCATAATCCCACTTTCTGTTTTCCAGAGCTCCCCGGGCTTTCTGGTTTTCAGATCCCCTCTCCACCCTCTGATTACTTGTAAGAAGCACTCATCGGCCTGTCGAGAGTAGCTCTACTGTTTATTCAGAGATAGTGGATTCAAAGATTGCATCTTACCGCACGGAGACGTAGGCTTCGGCCAAACTTCGTCACCACATCCTGTGTCATCTCTTCCTCTACCTTTCTACTCTATAGTGCTTTTGTGACAGCCCAGCAAGTCACCACTCAGTGCGCCACATCCCGAAGGGTAAAACCTTCAATCGACTGTTGGAGGAGGGTCACGTACGATGGCCGAAGTCCTCCCCCACAGTTTGGCACCGTCTGTGGGATCACGATCCTATCAACTTACAACTTCTAAGCTTTCCAACTCCTTCGGCAGCTGCTATCGGTTGCCCAAGCAATTTGTCTGTCTCCATCGTTACACTTAAAGGGTGAAGACATCGATGGACCAGCCGGAGGAAAGCTGTATGCACCCAGACACTCAGCATCCAACGACTCGCTCAATGAGTCGTCAGTTTGCGGCGATCCAACACCCGGAACAGCAACTCGCTGTTAATCCAAAGAGTCACCTGTCGGTAGATCGCGTCGTCCAGGCTCAACCTCGACAATCGCCTCAACTCACCGACCTAACTCCTCAACGCTTGGGGAAAGCGCACATCTCTCCCAGTGCTGATGCTCAAGCGTCATACCAAATCACAGCCGAGGACTATCAACTCCTCGCCCTTATGAAGCATAACGTCGCTCTCATGGTGGAAAGAGACTCCCTCCGAAAGATTATCGTTGAAGCAGGAACTGACCTCCCATGGTCTGCCGCTGGCATCAAAGACAGAGCAGAAGTCTGCCGATCGATTGACAAATCTCCTACTCCTTCCAGACGATCCGTAGTCGACATCACTCGACATTCTCTCAAATCCCTCTCGAGAGGACCCTCGCCTATTCCTCCCAAGCCGACTGTCTGGGAGCGTCTCAGCGAGTCTGCTCGCTATCCCAAGTCTCTCGGCTCCGAGTCATCCTCCAAGCCCTGCATCGTGAGGGATGTTCGGGATGATAGGCACAGCTCCAAAGTTCGGCAACATTACAATGGCGATCGAACCCCAGTTGGGCATCGGACGATGAGATAGACTCCAACGCCCTCTTTGCCTCCTCTTCCTCCGAGACGCCTCTCTGACCAGCGAGGTGATCGTCGGAACAATCATGCTTCCAAAGGGCCACTTCATCATCACGTTCTCCAAGCCCAATTTCCTCGAAGCTGGAAAGCCCCCACTCTTCCCAGGTTTAACTGTTTAAAAGGAAATCCAACGCTATGCGTCCTTGCCTTCAAACAAGCATTGATACTATACAACCATGACAACCAGGTTCTATGTCGCACCTTCGCTGGCAGCCTAGATGATATGTCACTGGATTGGTATCACAACCTCCCTACGGCCTCCATAAGTCAATTCAGAGATCTGGCAGACCTTTTCGTTCAACACTATCGGCTGACCCTCAAACCGGAGAAGAAGTTGGACTCCCACTACCGGCTCAGGACGGGATCGAATGAAATCCTCCGAGAGTTCTCTCGAAGGTTCCGGAATGAGCATGTTGCGCTCTCCGGACATCACCTCGATGATGAAGTCATCATGCTCGCATTCCAGAATGCCCTACACTTTGACCTCCACATCTACAATGACCTCATCTGCAATCCTCCTGCCTCCCTCGGAGTACTATTCGATCGAATTCAAAAGAAGATCAAGGTGGAGGACGATCAAGTCACTCGTAAGAAACATGACCTCGAGAAGCGCCTTTCTGATAAGGCACCAACAAGACTAACAGCTCAAGCTCGCAACGCTCAGGCTGAAGAAGATGGAACCTCTAAGAGGTCGAGGTAGGCAGACAATAGACCCGTAGAGCCTCAGAAGACCATGGACACCAAAGGGAAGCAGCCCATCCACCGATCAGAGTAGAAGGCCGCCGTCGACTGTCAACAACTCGGAATGTCACTCATCTGAAATCCATAATGTAACATCTTCCGAGTTATCAATGAAATGACAGTTGTTTCAAGTTATATCAAAGACTATCAAATTTTATCTCAACTTCTACTCAACGACACAGTTAGTTTGGTTCATGTTGCGACACGGCTGACTAACCTGCAACGATACAAAGCTATGTGTCCCGATACGTAGGTTCAACTGAAACGATGCTTCGCCTAAGTATAACCAATACAAGGGCACTATGCTGAGTATTCTGAATCATTGGCGTCGCACATGCTCCCGTTGTCACATAAGGACACATGCATTAGTGCCTCGCCATAGTTAGTTCGGTTCGCGTTGCGACACGGCCGACTAACCTGCAACAATACAAAGCTATGTGTCCCGATATATAGGTTCGATTGAAACGGTGCTTCGCCTAAGTCCAACCGATACAAGGGCGTTACGCTGAGTACTCCGAATCATTGGCGTCGCACATGCTCCCGTTGTCACGTAAGGACACATGCACCAGTGCCTCGCCACAGTTAGTTCGGTTTGCGTTGTGACACGGCCGACTAACCTGCAACGGTACAAAGCTATGTGTCCCGATACATAGGTTCGACTAAAACAACACTTCGCCTAAGTCCAACCAATAGAAGGGAGCTACGCTGAGTACTCTGAATCATTGGCGTCGCACATGCTCCCGTTGTCACATAAGGACACATGCACTAGTGCCTCGCCACAGTTAGTTCGGTTCGCATTGCGACACGGTCGACTAACCTGCAACGGTACAAAGCTATGTGTCCCGATACGTAGGTTCGACTGAAACGGCGCTTCACCTAAGTCCAACCGATACAAGGGCACTACGCTGAGTACTCTGAATCATTGGCGTCGCACATGCTCCCGTTGTCACGTAAGGACACATGCACTAGTCCCTCTCCACAGTTAGTTCGGTACGCGTTGCGACGCGGCCGACTAACCTGCAACGGTACAAAGTTACGTGTCCCAATACATAGGTTCGACTGAAACGGCGCTTCGCCTAAGTCCAACCGATACAAAGGCACCATGCTGAGTACTCCAAATTCTTACCCCCCCGTCAATCAGTAAGTCCAAGGTCCCATCCTCGGCATACAAAGACAAAGCCTGAGACGGCGACATCATCTCGGCCCAAGGCAACCTTCGCCTCGGCATTCGAAGACTAAGCCCGAGGCAGACTTCCCCGCCTCGGCACCCGACGAAGCCCAAGACATTAGCACCGTCTTGGCCCGAGGCAACCTCCGCCTCGGCATTCGAAGACTAAACCCGAGGCAGACTTCCCCGCCTCGGCACCTGACGAAGCCCGAGACGTCGGCAACGTCTCGGCCCGAGGCGACCTTCGCCTCGACATTCGAAGACAGTCCGAGGTAGGCTTCACCGCCTCGGCACCTGACGAAGCCCGAGACTTTGGCAATGTCTCGGCCCGAGGTGACCTTCGCCTCGGCATTCGAAGACAAAGTCCGAGGCAGGCTTTACCGCCTCGGTACCTGACGAAGCCCGAGATGCCAGCACCGTCTCGGCCCAAGGCGACCTTCGCTTCGGCATTCGAAGACAGTCCGAGGAAGCCTTCATCGCCTTTGTCACCTCGGCACCTGACGAAGCCCGATACGTCAACACCGTCTCGGCCCGATGTGACCTTCGCCTCGGCATTCGAAGATAGTCTGAGGCAGCCTTCGTCGCCTCGGTACCTGATGAAGCCCGAGGCGTCGACACCGTCTCAACCCAAGATGACAACCTTGGCATTTGAAAGCAAAGTCCAAGGTGCTCCACACGGTCTCGGCGTTCGCATACAAAGTCCGAAGCAAGCTTCGCCGCCTCGGCACCTGACGAAGCCCGAGATGTTGGAACCGTCTCAGCCCGAGGTGACCTTCACTTTGGCATTCGAAAACAAAGTATGAGGCAAGCTTTTCTGCCTCGACACCTGACGAAGCCCGAGACGTTGGAACTGTCTCGGCCCGAGGTTACATTCACCTTGGCATTCGAAGACAAAGTTCGAAGCAGGCTTCGCCGCCTCGGCACCTGACAAAGCCCGAGGCGTCAGCACCATCTCGGCCCAAGGCGACCTCGCTTCGGCATTCAAAGACAGTCCGAGGCAGCCTTCATCGCCTTCGTCGCCTCGGCACCTGACGAAGCTAGAGACGTCAACACCGTCTCGGCCCAAGGCGACCTTCGCCTCGACATTCGAAGATAGTCCGAGGCAGCCTTCGTCGCCTCGGTACCTGACGAAGCCCGAGATGCCGACACTGTCTCAACCTAAGGTGACAACCTTAGCATTCGAAAACAAAGTCCAAGGTGCTCCACATCGTCTCGGCGCTCGCAAACAAAGTCCGAAGCAAGTTTTGCCGCCTCGGCACCTAACGAAACCCCCGAGACGTTGGCACCGTCTCAGCCCAAGGCGACATCCTTGTATTCAGAATCAAAACCCAAGGCGCGGCCTTCACCTCGACATTCGACGAAGCCCAAAGTCCTGCTTCGACATTCAAAGATGAAGCCCGAGGCGGCCTTCACCTCGGCATTCGACGAAGCCCGAGATGACCTACGCCTTGGCAAACGCTCCCCTTACCAGCCATTGGCAGGGGGTCGGTGCGCGCCCGGTGGCCAAAGCTGGATGACGTGCCGGCAGGTGCAACAGCCAACACTGGAGTTTAGGCTCACTTGATAAACAAGACAAACACAAACAGGCCAAGGCTTGTCTCGGCTCGTGGTGGAACGACTTGGCTTACCATCCCCAAATGAGTTAGAGAGGAGGTGAGAGTTAGAAAATAGAGAGTGAGAGTGGGTGAGAGAAGAGAGAGGATAAGAGAGAGAGAGGGGGGGGAGGTTTCAGAGGGTGTGATCATACAAGCACTACAACATCTCTCACTCTCCCCTCTTCAAAACCGACCAACCTCCTCTCTCTCCTCCTCAAACCCGACCAACCAACTCCCCACCCAACCACTCCACCTGACCATGAGAAAGAGGGTTAGAGTGAGAGAGAAAAACAGAGAGTGAGAGTGGGTAAGAGAAGAGAGAGGTTAGAGAGAGAGAGAGAAAAACAGTGAGTGAAAGGGTGAGCATGAGAGATAGAGAGAGGGTTTCAAGGGATGCGATCATACCAGCACTACAGCACCAAACCCGACCAACCTCCTCTCTCTCCTCCTCAAACCCGACCACCACCATCACCCGACCAGCTCCCTTCCACTCCACCATCACCCGACCTCACTCCACCATCACCTGACCACCACCATCACTCGACCAGCTACTTCCCCTGCCTCCCACTCGACTACCCCACCCGACCACCCCCCTGTTGTTCAAATCGAAGAGTGAGAGAGTGAGAGAGGGATTCAGAGAGGTTGAGAGGGTGAGAGAGTGACAGTGAGAGAAAGAGGGAGAGAGAGGGGATGAGAGTGGGAGAGTCAGAGAGGGGTTCAGAGAGGTTGAGAGGGTGAGAGAGTGACAGTGAGAGAGAGAGAGAGAGGGCATGGGAGTGAGAGTAAGCGTGTGTGTGTGAAAGAGTGAACCCGACTACCACCCCACCCGACCAGCCCCTTCCCCTGCCTCCCACCCGACCAGCCCACCTGACCAGCCCAACCGACCAGAACACTACACATTACCCGACCAGCCAAACCCCCATCCCCTTTGCCCCTTTAATCGAGGCCGCCCCCAGCTCCCCCTTGGGGGGTGCGCTACATGAACTACCTCCCCACCCAGCGGGGAACACGCACGCATACGAGACCCTCCTCCCCTTCACCCCTACGTCTAAATAAGTGTTGGGTGCTCCGGACCAAAACGAACATTCGAGTTGTTTAACTCGCGTTTTATCTTGTTTTTCCATCTCAAAATGATAGGCTCTTCGGCTTCATTCTCCCCTCAACTCTAATTGCCCTTATAGACGGCCATACGAGGATCGTACTGGCTCTGAAATTGATAAATTTTGGGTCCGACTACTCATGGTATCTCTCGTCGTACATGGCTCTGGGTCGCGATTTCACACATTTTTTCTTCACCATTTTGGTTTTTTGCTCACATTTTATTCTATTTTTCCATTGCGATACGATAGTCTTATGGGTCCTATACTTCCCTTGTCTATGGCCGCCCATGTAGAGGGTCACACGAGGATCGCACTGGCTCTGAATTCGGCGGATTTCGATCTGGGATGCAACCATTATGTCTCGTCGTACGTAGCTCCGGCTTGTATTTTTCAACCCATTTTTTTCGTATATTTGCAATCAACCCCCCCTAACCTTTTTCGTTTTGCTACCGACCCCTTATTCCCCTTTGTTTGCATCTGACCCCCCTTGGGCAGTTTTCGCCTACCCCGGCCCCATGGGGTCCCCTCAGCATAACTCCGCCCCTCTGCCGGCATCGAACCCCCGATCCCAGCCGGCTAGGTGCTGACCCGTTTGCACCACGGCGTCCCAACCAACTAGGTTACCACCTAGCTAGTTGGGCGGGGGTATACATACAGTCAGCATACGCACACCCGACCGGCCCCTGGTAGGGGGTTGGTGGGCGTGACGGCTAGCCCCACACAACGGGTCGGCAGACATACGACGGTCAGCCCCGGATAGGGGGTCGACAAACAGACAGCAGTTGATCCCGGACAAGGGATCGACAAGCAGACGATGGTCGGCCCCATGCAACGGGTCGGCAGACAGACTATGGTCGGTCCCGCGCAATGGGTCGGCAGACACACAGGAGTCATCCCCGCGCAGGGGGTCGGCTGACAGATTACGGTCGGCCCTACGCAACGGGTCGACAGATAGACTATGGTCGATCCCGCGCAACGGGTCGACAGACGCACAACAGTCATCCCAACACAGGGGGTCAGGTGGCAGACAACAATCAGCCCCACGCAACAGGTCGACAGACAGATTACAGTCGGCCCCACACAACGGGTCGATAGACAGACTATGGTCGGTCCCGCGCAACGGGTTGACAGACGCACAACATTCATCCCCGCGCAGGGGGTCGGCTGGCAGACAACGGTCGGCCCCACGTAACGGGTCGGCAGACAGATTACGGTCGGCCCCACGCAACGGGTCGGCAGACAGACTATGATCGGTCCCGCGCAACGGGTCGACAGACGCACAACAGTCATCCCCGGACAGAGGTCAGTAGGCAGACGAGGGTCGGTGCAGGGGGTCGGCAGACCCAATGGTCGACCTCACGTAGTTGGTCGACAGACAAACGATGACCAACTCCGGACAGAGGGTCGGTAGACGAGCGACCGACTTTGCACTAGAAAATCCCAACCAGCTAGGTTAACACCTATCTAGTTGGGAGGGGGTAACTGTGGGTGTAAAATCTGGCTAACGCCCAACGGTGGAACCCGCAGCCCTACCTGGGGCCTATGAGTCCGACGGTGGGACCCGCAGCCCTGCCTGGGGCCCACTTGCACTATCTGGGGTCTAGTAAATCCCCCCGGGTATTTACCAAACCCCGGACATTCCTAGGAATATTCTTAGAATATTTCCCAGATAAAATAAGCCCTTATAAATAGCAAGCCCTGTAAATAATTCCAGATCCCAAAATCCAAACCATAATCCCACTTTCTGTTTTCCAGAGCTCCCTGGGCTTTCTGGTTTTCAGATCCCCTCTCCACCCTCTGATTACTGGTAAGAAGCACTCATCGGCCTGTCGAGAGTAGCTCTACTGTTTACTCAGAGATAGTGGATTCAAAGGTTGCGTCTTACCGCACAGAGACGTAGGCTTCGGCCGAACTTTGTCACCACATTCTGTGTCATCTCTTCCTCTACCTTTCTACTCTACAGTACTTTTGTGACAGCCCAGCAAGTCACCACTCAGCGCTTCGAAGCGCGCCACATCCCGAAGGGTAAAACCTTCAATCGACTGTTGGAGGAGGGTCACGTACGATGGCCAAAATCCTCCCCCATTGTCATCTTGTAAGAAGCACTCCTCGGCCTGTCGAGAGTAGCTCTACTGTTTACTCAAAGATAGTGGATTCAAAGGTTGCGTCTTACCGCACGGAGACATAGGCTTCGGTCGAACTTCGTCACCACATCTAGTGTCAACTCTACCTTTCTACTCTATAGTGCTTGTGTGACAGTCCAGCAAGTCACAACTCAGCGCTTCAAATCGCGCCACTTCCCGAAGGGTCAAACCTTCAATCGATTATTGGAGGAGGGTCACGTACGACGGCTGAAATCCTCCCCCCACAGTTTGGCGCCGTCTGTGGGATCTGAATCCTATCAACTTGCAACGTCCAAGTTTCCTAACCCCTCCGATAGCAAGTACCGGTTGCTCGAGTAACCCGTCTACCTCCACCGCTGCACTTAAAATGGCGAAGACATCGATGGACCAGCCAGAGAAAAGCGGCATGCACCCAAACGCTCAGTATCCGATGACTCGATCAATGAGTCGCCTGTTTGCAACAAGCCAGCATCCGGAACAGCAACTCACTGCCAATTCGAGGAGTCACCCGTCGGTTGATCGCGCTGCCCAAGCTTAACTTCGACGATCACCTCAACTCGCCGACCTAACTCCTAAGTGCTTGGGGAAAGCACACGTCTCTCCCAGTGTCGATGCTCAAGCGACGTACCAGATCACTGCAGAGGATTTCCAGCTCCTTACTCTTATGAAGCAGAACGCTGCTCCTATGGTGGAGAAAGACTCTCTCTGACAAATCACTGTCAATGCAAGAGTCAACCCTCCGCAGTCAGTCGCCGGCATCAACGACGGAGCAAACATCCACCGATCGGTCGACCAATCTTTCGCTCCTTCCAGATGATCTACCGTCAATATCCCTCGACAGTCCCTTGAATCCCTCTCAAGAAGACCCTCGCCTATTCCTCCCAAGCCAACGGTTTGGAAACGGCTCAAAGAATCTGCTCGCTATCCTGAGCCTCTTGGTTCCGAGTCATCCTTCGATCCCTACATCGTGAGGGATGTTCAGAATGACGGACACCGCTCTAGAGTTTGACAATATTATAATGGCAACCATGCCCCAATTGGGCATCAGATGACGAGATGGACTCCGACGCCCTCTCTACCTCCTCCTCCTCCGAAACGCCTCTCAGACCAGCGAGACAATAGAAGGAACAATCATGCCTCCGAAGGCCCACTTCATCGGCATATTCTCCATGCCCTATTTCCTCGAAGCTGGAAAGGGTCCACTCTCCCCAAGTTCAACTGCTTGACTGGAGATCCGACGTTGCACGTCCTCGCCTTCAGGCAAGCATTGACGCCACATAATAGCGACAACCAGGTTCTATGTCGCACCTTTGCTGGCAGCCTGGATGACATGTCGCTCGATTGGTATCACAACCTCCTGACTGGTTCTGTGAGTTGGTTTGAGGATCTGGCAAATCTCTTTGTTCAGCATTATCGGCTGAACCTCAAGTCGAAAAAGAAGCTGGACTCCCTTTATCGGCTCAGGATGGGATCGGATGAAACCCTCTGAAAGTTCTCTCTGAGGTTCCGGAATGAGAATGTTGCACTCTTCGGACACCACCTTGACGATGAAGCCATCATGCTCGCATTCCAGAATGCCCTATGCTTTGACCTTCACATCTACAATGACCTCATCTGCAATCCTCTTGCCTCCCTCGGAGTTCTATTCGATCGAATTCAAAAGGAGATTGAGATGGAGGACGATCAAGTCGCTCGCAAGAAATATGATCTCAAGAAGCATTGTTTTGAAAAAGAACCAACAAGACCAACAGCTCAAGCTCGCAACGCTCAGGCTGACAAAGATACAGCCTCCAAGAGGTCGAGGCAGTCAAGCAATAGACTTACAGAGTCTCAGAAAACCACGGATACCAAAGGGAAGCACCCCATCGACCGATCAGAGTAAAATACCGTTGACTGTCAACAACTCAGAATGTCACACATCTGAAATCCATGATGTAACATCTTCCGAGTTATTAATGAAATGACAGTTGTTTCAAGTTATATCAAAGACTATCAAATTCTATCTCAACTTCTATTCAATGACACAGTTAGTTCGGCTCGTGTTGCGACCCGGTCAACTAACCTGCAACAGTACAAAGCTACGTGTCTCGATATATAGGTTCAACTGAAACGACGCTTCACCTAAGTCCAACCGATACAAGGGCGCTACACTGAGTACTCCGAATCATTGGCGTCGCATGTGCTCGCATTGTCACGTAAGGACACATGCACTAGTGCCTCGCCACAGTTAGTTCGGCTTATTTTGTGACACGGCCGACTAACCTGCAACGGTACAAAGCTACGTGTCCCGATACGTAGGTTCGACTGAAACGACACTTCGTCTAAGTCCAACCGATACAAGGGTGCTACGCAGAGTACTCTGAATCATTAGCGTTGCACGTGCTCCCGTTGTCACGTAAGGACACATGCACTAGTGTCCCGCCACAGTTAGTTCGGTACGCATTGCGACACGGTCGACTAACCTACAACGGTACAAAGCTACGTGTCCCAATACGTAGGTTCGACTGAAACAGTGCTTCGCCTAAGTCCAACCGATACAAAGGCACCACATCGAGTACTTCGAATTTTTATCTCCCGTCAATTAGTGAGTCCAGGGTCCCACCCTCGGCATACAAAGACAAAGCCCGAGACGGACATCGTCTTGGCCCAAGTTGATAGCCTTGGCATTCAAAAGCAAAATCCAAGGCAAGCTTCGTCGCCTCGGCACTTGACGAAGCCCGAGACATCAGCAATGTCTCTGCCTGAGGTGACCTTCGCCTTGGTATTCGAAGACAAAATCCGAGGCAGGCTTCACCGTCGCGTAACCTGACGAAGCCCGAGACGTCAGCAACATCTCGGCCCGAGGCGACCTTCACCTTGGCATTCGAAAACAAAGTCTGAGGCAGGCTTCGTCGCCTCGACACCTGACAAAGCCCGAGATGTCAGCACCATCTCGGCACGAGGCGACCTTCGCTTCGGCATTCAAAGATAGTCTGAGGCAGCCTCCATCGCCTTCATCGCCTCAGCACCTGACGAAGCCCGAGACATTGGCAATGTCTCGGCCTGAGGCAACCTTCGTCTCGGCATTCAAAGACAAAGTCTGAGGCAGGCTTCACCGCCTTGGCACCGGATGAAGCTCGAGATGTCGACAATGTCTCGGCCCAAGGCAACCTTCGCCTCGGTATTCGAAGATAAAGTCCGAGGTAGGCTTCACCGCCTCGGCACCTGACGAAGCCCGAGAAGTCGGCACCGTCTCGGCACGAGGCGACCTTCGCCTTGGCATTCGGGAAAAAAAAAAAAAGTTCGAGGCAAGCTTCGCCGCCTCGGCACCAGACGAAGCCTGAGACATCGGCACTGTCTTGGCCCGAGGTCACAGTCACCTCGGCATTCAAAGACAAAGTCCGAGGTAGGCTTCACCTCCTCGGCACTTGACGAAGCCCGAGAACACGACACTGTCTCAGCCCAGGGCGACCTTCGCCTCGGCATTCGAAGACAAAGTCCGAGGCAGGCTTCACCTCTTGGCACCTGACGAAGCCCGAGATGTCGGCACCATCTCAGCCCGAGGTGACCTTCGCCTTGGCAATCGAAAACGAAGTCCGAGGTAAGCTTTGCCGCCTCGGCACCTGAAAAAGCCCGAGACATCGGCAACGTCTCGGCCCGAGGCGACCTTCGCCTCGGCATTCGAAGACAAAGTCCAAGGCAGGCTTCACCGCCTCGGCACCTGACAAAGCCCGAGACGTCAGCACTATCTCGGCCCGAGGCGACCTTCGCTTCGGCATTCAAAGATAGTCCGAGGTAGGCTTCAACGCCTCGGCAACTGACGAAGCCCGAGATGTTAGCACCGTCTCGTCCCGAGGCAACCTCCGCCTCAGTATTCGAAAACTAAGCTCGAGGCAGGCTTCCCCTCCTCGGCACCTGATGAAGCCTGAGATGTTAGCACCGTCTCAGCCCGAGGCAACCTCCGCCTCAGCATTCAAAGAGTACTAAACCGGAGGCAGGCTTCCCCGCCTCGGCACCTGACGAAGCCCGAGACACCGGCACCGTCTCGGCCCAAGGTAACCTTCGCCTCGATATTCAAAAACAAATTTTGAGGCAAACCTTGCCACCTTGGCACCTAACAAAGCTCGAGACGTTGGCACTGTCTCGGTTCAAGGCGACCTCCATTTCGGTATTCGAAAATAAAGTCTGAAGCAGGCTTCACCACCTCGGCACCTGACGAAGCCCGAGACGTTGGCAATGTCTCGGCCAGAGGCGACCTTTGCCTTGGCATTCGAAGACAAAGTCCGAGGCAGGCTTCACTGACTCGGCACCTGACAAAGTCCGAGACGTCGGCAACGTCTTGGCCCGAGGCGACCTTCACCTTGGTATTCGAAGACAAAGTCCAAGGTAGGCAGCGCCTGACGATGCCTGAGACGTCGGCAACGTCTCAGCCAGAGGCGACCTTCACCTCGGCATTCGAAGACAAAGTTCTAGGCAGGCAGCGCCTCGGTACCCAACAAAGCCCGAGACTTTAGCACCGTCTCGGCCCGAGGTGACCTTCACCTTGGTATTCGAAGACAAAGTCCGAAGCAGGCTTTGCCGCCTCGGCACCTAACGAAGCCCAAGACATCAGCACCGTCTCGGTCCGAGGTGACCTTCGCTTCGGCATTCGAAGACAGTCCGAGGCAGGCTTCACTGCCTCTGTACCTAACGAAGCCCGAGACGTCGGCAACGTCTCGACCTGAGGCGACCTGTGCCTCGGTATTCGAAGACAAAGTCCGAGGCAGGCTTCACCGCCTCAGCACCTGATGATGCTCGAGACGTCAGCAACGTCTTGGCCCAAGGCGACCTTCACCTTGGCATTCGAAGACAAAGTCCGAGGCAGGGCACCTGACAAAGCCCGAGATGTTAGCACCGTCTCGGCCGAAGGCAACCTCCACCTTGGCATTCGAAGACTAAGCCCGAGGCAGGCTTCCCCGCCTCGGCACCTGATGAAGCCCGAGACATCGGCACCGTCTCGGCCCGAGGCGACCTTCACCTCGGTATTTAAAAACAAATTCCGAGACAGACTTTGTGGGTGCAAAAATAGTACCGGACCGGATCAGAGTGGCATGGGACCGCGCAACGGCCCAAGTGGGTAATCCCGCCCGGGCTCATGGGCCCACTCTGCGGGGCTCGCAGATCAAGCCCTCCCCCTTATTGGGCCCGAACAACGGCCCAATATGGACCCAGCAAGGAGGCCCAGAACCAGTGCCACGTCATCATCGCCATGTCATCACTGTCATATTGGGCATATGCCTATGCTATAAAAGGACCTCCAAGGCATCCAGGAAAGGGGCTAGTCATTCAAAGGAGGAGGATTCCAGAGCAAGTGCTAGAGCTCAATTCTCCCTTTCTTGTTCTCTTCTAGTTGCTCCATGCAACCCACTGTATGAAGCTTCTTTTGGCCTGTTAAGAAAACGCTCACCCCTCATTTACTCAAATTTATAGTGGAGATCAGGTGGCACCTCTCGCCCAGAGACGTAGGTCGTAAGACCGAACTTCGATAATAACTCCATGTGTCATCTCTCTTCTTCTCAACTTTCTAATCTCTAACACACAAACAATCCAATTCAATCAAGACTGTAGGGTGGGATTCTCGATCAAGGCGGCTCAGAAATCTCCCCCACAATCTTTGGCGTCGTCTGTGGGATCTCGATAGAGGTCTTACCCACACTTCTACTGACTCCTATTCAACTTGTGGTGACAAGCCACAAGTCCTCCTCCAAATCAACCTCAATGCCTTCATCACGCCGACATCAACACGCTCGATGGTGAAGGCCATCACCAACCCACCAAAGGCGAGTGCTGAACGAACAAACGATATATTGATCGAAGAAGAATAAGAAGTCTCGGTTGCAACCAACCGAAGAAATGTTCAAGAGCGGCTGGGGCCGCAAGGCAGCCATCCAGAAGGGCACAGCGATCGGTGAGACCCATCATCCCCGAGGTGTCGATCTGGCAAAGAACACGCTATTCAAGGGAGTGAGTCTCAGGCTACATACGAGAGTCTCGGCTGCTGACTTTCAGCTGTTAAATCTCCTCAAGAAGAATGCGACCCTCGAACAAGAGAGAGACTCCTTGAAGAATGCAGCTGAAAGGGCGGGGGTTATGATCCTTAACTCTCCTGTTGCGACTGAAGGCCTACTGAAGACTCGCCCAGCTGTGAGTCATCACCTCGAAGAACCAAGGAGGGTTCATGCCGAAAAGCGTCAGGCATCCACGCAAGCACCTAAACAAACAGTGTGGGATCATCTTAACATCGACGGCGCTCCAAGCCACTGTCGAGAGAGGTCGCCTGAATCAACGGGGTCCACTGGATGCCCCGTTCACTCGCATGCAAGAATGTCAGATGCACGTGAGCTACTCAACCGACAAAGGCAAACCACCGATGTGGGATGCCGCCATCAAGATCGCAGGCTATTAATCGCCTCAGCGGGGCCTCTTCATCCCGAGGTGCTCGCAACCCCTTTCCCTGTAGGTTGGCGAACACCAAGTCTGCCCAAGTTCAACTGCATCAAGGGATACCCAGCTCTCCACATCCTAGCCTACAAGCAGGCCCTGACGCCATACGAGTATGAGAACCATGTTCTTTATCGTTTGTTTGCGGGAAGCCTCGAGGGGCCTTCCCTCGATTGGTACCACACATTGCCCACCGGTGCGGTGGCTACTTTCGAAGAACTGACGGAACTCTTCATGGATCATTATCGGTTTAACCTAAAGCCAGAAAAGAAGCTGGATACTCTTTACCGACTAAAGATGGGCTCCGATAAATCCCTGAGGAGCTTCACAACCAGGTTTCGTAATGAGCATTCTGAGCTCACTAGCCGTTACCAAAATAAGGAGGCCATTATGTTGGCGTTCCAGAATGTCATCCGACCGGAACTCCACGTCTACACTGATTTTATCCAACATCCTCCGAGCTCCTTGGAGGTAATGTTCAAACGCATGCAGTGAAAGATAGATGTGGAGGACAACCAGCGAGCCAGAAAGTTGCGCGAGCCACGCGAACCTCGCGACTCGTGACACAGGAAGGCTGATGAAGCCCCGAGGGATGCACGCTACAAGAAGCATGCCAATGCGATATCCGACGAGAAGAAACCAGCCAAGAGGCAAAATAAGGAACCAAAAGTCCCTCCAGCAGGGAAGAGGAGAGCTACAAGGGAGCAGAGGGTGTTCACCGAGTTGAACACCTCAATCGAAGATATATTCGCCTACCTCCAGAACGAGCCATTCTGCTAGTGGCCGCAACCCCTTCCTCCAAACTCATATCAGACCAAGGATACGACCGTCTACTGCAAATTCCATCGCAGCCACAGGCACCTGACTTCAACCTGCTGGCGGCTGAAGCACCACATCGAAGACTTGGTCAAGGAAGGACGACTTGATGGCTACATCGCCAATAAAGAACCAAGGCAAGAGAAAGAAAGGCAGCAGCAAAAGCGGAAGGGAGTCAACATGATACATGGGTGCAAAAGCCTCTGAGCGAATATTGTTCACGGACACTTACATCGACAAGCACCTTCTGGCAAAGAAGTGGAACGCCTCGAAAGGCGAATTCATAACGTCCGCCGGGCAGCCAACGTGCAAGAAACTTGGGTCGAGCAGCCTTGGTCCGGGCCGGCGATTATCTTCACGCCTCGTGATCTGGAAGGAGTACTTCTACCACACCAGGACCAGCTTGTCCTGTAGCTCAAAGTCGACGGAGTACCGGTCAGTCGGATTCTGATCGATACCGGTTGCTCCGTGGATATCATGTTCAGCAACTGTTTCTCAAGCCTTGGCCACAGAGTTTAGAGCCTCGATCATCTGCCTCTGATTATCACCAGATTCGATGGGGGTGAAGGCAAAGTCCTTGGCGAGGCCAAACTTACTGTTGAATTGATAGAGAAGACTCGAGTCTCCACTCGATTTGCCGTATGTGATGGTACATCGAGCTACAATATCATCCTAGGAAGGCCCTTCCTGCATCGGCTTGGGGGAGTATCCTCTTCCTACCACCAGCACCTCAAGTTTCCCACCAATGAAGGTATCAGATGCTTCAGAGGGAATCAGGCGACCAGCAAATCCTGTGAAGCTATCGCCACCAAACAAAAAGCACGATCCATCCTTCCATCCAAGAGGTCAGCCAACGAGGCCGGCACCTCGAAGCAATAGCAATTACCGAAAGACCCAGCTCTTCCAGTTCCACCATTGGGAAAGTGGGATGACTCACCCTCGATCGAGCCCATCATCAAGGTGGAGATCGAGGGAGGTGGGCAGCTGCGTGAAACATACATCAGGGCTGACTTGTCCAAGGAAGAGGCAAAGCAGATGACAACCTTTCTCCGAACCAATATTGATATATTTGCTTGGAGCTTCGAAGATATACCGGGCATCAACCCCGAGGTCGCTTGCCACCGGCTAAATGTCAAAGACGGAGCCATCGCCATCCAACAAAAACCAAGAACCATGAGGCCGGAATGAACTGTTGCAGTCCGGGAAGAAGTGGCCAAGCTCTTTCAGTCAAACTTTATTCGAGAAGTCAAGTACCCGACTTGGATCTCCAATGTCGTTGCGGTGCCAAAGAAGAATGGGAAGATCAGGGTCTGCATTGACTTCACTACCGAAAGATCCCTTCCCATTACCACGGATCGATCGACTTGTCGATTCCACAGCGGGGCATGAGCTACTGGCCTTTGTAGATGGATACTCTGGATACAATCAAATTCCACTACACAAGGACGATCAGGAGCAAACGTGCTTCGTGACGGATCGTGAGCTCTATTGCTACAATGTGATGCCTTTCGACCTCAAGAATGCTGGCTCAATATATCAACGACTCATCACAAAGTTGTTCGAGAAGCAAATTGGCCGGAACGTGGAAGTCTACATAGACTATCTGCTCACCAAAAGCCGAAGAAGAGAAGATCACCTCAAGGACCTGGAGGAAACATTCAACGTCCTGCGATTCTACCGGATAAAGCTCAACCCTGCGAAGTGCGCCTTCGGTGTGAAATTCGGAAAGTTCCTCGGATTCCTCATCACGCAAAGAGGGATCAAGGCCAATCCGGACCAGATTAGAGCCATCCAGGAGATGTCGTCACCAACAAATGAACAGGAGGTCAGACGACTCACCGTTCGTCTAGCGATGCTGAATCGCTTCATATCCAAGCACTCTGACAGATGCAAGCCTTTCTTCGAGAGGCTCCGGAAATGCAGTAACTCTAAATGGGACAGATCCTGCGAAGAAGCCTTCCAAAACATCAAGGCTTACCTTGTCCAGCCGCTGGTATTGGTAGCTCCCATGCTAGGGGAACCCCTATGGGTCTACCTATCGGTCTCTGAGCAAGCCACCGGTGCGGTGCTTATAAGCCGGAGAGACGGGCTCGAGCGCCCAATCTACTACACTAGCCATGCTCTACTTCCAGCAGAGACGAGATACTCAAAGGTCGAGAAAGTAGTTTTAGCTCTGCTCATGGCAACGTGAAGACTAAGGCCATACTTTGTCACTCATCAAGTCACAGTCACCACAGAACATCCCCTCAAGGACATCCTCGATCGGTCCGATCGCGCCGGGAGGATGGCCAAGTGGGTAACAGAAATGAGCTCATTGGGAGTGCTTTTCGAGCCCCGAGTCTCGATCAAGGGGCAGGTGCTAGCAGACTTCCTCATCGACTTCCCAGTTGAAGACCCAGTCGGCCTACGTCAAGATCTCGACCTCGAATTGGATGATGACATGAGAGGCGAACATGCAAAGCTTCACACGCTTCCTAGCCACCTGTTGGCCGGCTGGAACCTTTACACTGACGGGGCCTTAAGCTCAATAGGCTGTAGAATCAGAATATTACTTATCTCCCCTGACCTGCACAAGATTCAACGATCCATCATGCTCGGTTTTGCAGCCACAAACAATAAGGCCGAGTACAAAGCAATCCTTTCCGGTATGGAGATAGCCTTGAGCTTATCAATCAAACAGATAACAATTCATAGCGACTCTCAGCTCATTGTCAAGCAGATCGAGGGGCAGTACGAAGCCAAGGATAGCATGATGCAGCAGTACGTGACCATGGCACGGAAGCTATCTGAATGCTTCCAAGAGGTCAAATTCAAGAAGATCCCTCGATACGACAATCGAATCGCTGACGCCGTCGCAAATGCAGCTTCAGTTCTTAGGGATAAGCATAAGGTCAGAGAAATCAAGATCGATTTCCAAAGACACTCAAGGGTGAACCTTCATCATCAGACCGGTCTGATTGCCGACATAACGGTTGAAGCGCCCACGGGATGGTTGGTACCCATAATTAGCTATCTCCAGTAAAAAGTCCTACCTGAGGACCCCGTTCAAGCAAAGAAACTTCTGAGAAAAATTCATCGCTTCCGTCTCGACGGAGAAAACCTCTACTGGCAGTCATATGGAGGTATGTACCTTTGGTGCCTATCTAAGGAACAGTCACAAAGAATCCTTACAGAGATACATTCGGGGGCATGCGGTAACCATGCCGGAGGTAGATCATTAGAAGGCAAAGTCAAGCTGCAAGGATACTACTGGCCGACCATGGTCAAAGATGCTCGAGAATTCGTCAAAAGATGAGAGCAGTGTCAGCGACATGCAAAGCAGATTCACGTCCCTGCAGGAGATCTAAACCCCCTAAGGAGCCCGTGGCCTTTTTATCAATGGGGGTTAGATTTCCTAGGGCCCTTCCCGCTGTCACCAACCCAGAAAAAGTATCTCCTCGTTGCAACAGACTACGTCACCAAGTGGATCGAAGCAGTGCCATTAGCAAGGATCATCGATGTCGAAGTCATCAAGTTCGTCAGAGGCAATATCTTTTCAAGGTTCGGGTCCCCTAAGGTACTAATAGCTGATAATGGAGCCCAATTTGATTCAGACAACTTCAGAGAATTCTGCCAAGGTTACGGGATCAAACTATTCTATTCGACGCCTAGATACCCACAGTGCAACGGGCAAGCCGAGGCATCAAACAAGGCAATCATGGATACTCTGAAGAAGAAGTTGGGACCTCGGAAAGGTCTATGGGAGAAAATGCTTCCGGAAGTATTGTGGGCGTATCGTACCACCCCGCGGTGATCGACTGGATTCTTCCCGTTCCACCTCACGTATGGCTTTGAAGCTGTCCTACCTACTGAAGCGCTCCACTCCACGGTTAGGACCAAGGCTGTTGAGTCTGGAATGAACAATGAGCTCAGAATCAATAACCTGGACTTCGCGGAGGAACTGAGGGACTCAGCGGCTACTCACGTCACCGACTACCAGCAGAAGATCAAGAGGGCGTACGATAGAAGAGTCAAGAAAAGAGAGTTCAGCGTGGGAGACATGATACTCAGAGTCATCTTCCCAAACACGAAGGAAGTTGCTAGTGGCAAGTTCGCTCCGTCTTGGGAGGGGCCATACGTTATAGAGTCCAGAGGCAGCAAAGGCTCATACAGGCTGATCGACCAGGACGGAAGGCGATTATCCCGCGCCTGGAATGTAACCCATTTGAAAATATTCTACCCTTAACCAAACTCTCAAATTTGTAACCGTGAATTTGGTTTATCAATAAAATATCTATTTTTCTCCAAGTTGAAGTCTGTTGAAATTCTATTCAGCCTATGTGAGGCACCAAAAGGCTCTTGGCAACCTAGGTCAAATTAAGCCTTCGATTCCGCCAGTTCAAGTTGGAAGCTCGAAGCAAAAACAAATATGCCCTTTCAAGGCTAAATCCCGATAAAAAGACTCCTGGCAACCCAGGTCAAATTAAGCCTTTGATTCCGCCAGTTCAAGTCGGAAGCTCGAAGCAAAATCAGATATGCCCTTTTAAGGCAAAATTCTGATAAAAAGGCTCCTGGCAACCCAGGTCAAATTAAGCCTTCGATTCCGCCAGTTCAAGTCGGAAGCTCGAAGCAAATTCGGCTACGCCACTTCAAGGCTAAAGTCAAATAAGAAAAACTCCTATCAACCCAAATACTTCGATTCCGCTTATTCAAGTTGGAAACTCAAAGCAACTCAGAGTTGTCACCCTCAAACACAAAAATATGAACCATCGAATTGTCAAGCTGGAGTGCTCTCACACAAACAAAGTTAAAAACTCAAATGTAAAGAGTGCAATTTATTAAGCAAGACAAGCAACTACATCAAGATGAACGACGACAAACGAAAAAGAAGAGGAGTACAAGTCAAGAAAATGGGGCTTAAGAAGGCCTCGTAGCAGCAGGCGAAGCCAAAGTGCGTGTGGACTTGATGGCTTTGAGGGTATCTAAAGACTCAAGCCATCTGGTGTAGTTCTCTCTGCAGTCTTTCTCAAGCTCTTCAACACGCTCACGAAGGCCGGCGACCTCCTGCTCCCGCGCGACGATAGATGACTGACTACTTGCCGCCATCTCCTCAATCTGTTTTTGAAGCTCGGACTCCCGCCCATGCAGACTAGCAACCTCTGCTTCCCTTGCTTCAAGCTGAATGGCACAAGTCATATCTTTCTTCTCAAGCTCGGTGACTCGGGTCCTCGGGCCAATCACCGACTCCTCCAGCTACTCATGTAGGGTGATCTGAGATTGCAAAGTGGCGATAATGACCGCCTGATCCTCAAGCTTCTTCGCGTCAAGGGCTTTGTCCTTCTCAAAACCTTCAGCTCGGGTACGCCACATCACTGCCGAACGTTCATCCTTCTTGGACCCGGTAGAGAGCTTCATCACAGTCTTCTCAGCAGACTCAGCACTTCCCAGAGCCGCCTTAAGTTCCTCTTCAAGGCTCTTGACTTTTCTATAAAGGCCTCTGCGACCACTACGGATCCCGATATCTAGAAGGGTCGACATCTGGCTCCAAGGATCAACAAATTAGTACAGTATATCAAGTAAAAAGGAAAGGAGGAAGAAACCATGAGAAGGCTCACCGCATCCTCAATACCGTCCACAACTTTTTTGTGACAAGCCTGGGATAATTTAGATGTTTTCTGTAGAAGGTGGTAAGCTCTGAGGGTGAAGCAGGGGGACGAACCAACGTAGTTGGTGCAGGCCTTGATGCCATAACTTTCCCTTTCACCCTCCGAGGCACTGAAGTAGACGTCCCCTCCCTAACTCGTACACAACCCCTCGAGGCGGAAGGTTCACCAACGACGCCGTCGACCATGGCCTCATCCGGCTGAGTCACCGGTGCGTCCAGAATCTGAGTAGATACCTCCTGCACTTGAGTGTCCCCAGCAGACACTGCAGACAAAGCAACAAAGTCAGAATAAAAAACACAGGCTAACAACGAAGGTGAAAGAAGGCAAAAGAAGGATACCGTCAAGGGCAATCGGATAAGAAACACCAACACCCTCGACCGTAGGGAGTCCGGAAACTACTGCCTCAGTTAGGCGAATCCTTTCCTCCGGAGCATTGAGCTCAGCCATCATCACTCTCATCTGATCAGGGCGGAGAACCATCTTCGACGATGATCCTGATCCCATGGAATTCCGCGCTGGAAGAATCGAAGGACCACGTTCTGGCAAAACACAAACCTCAGCCTGAGGACACTCACTCTCCTTTGCCTTCCCAACCTTAAACCGGTGTATCAGACGCCGAGGCTTGTAACTCAAAGCGGCACACCGGTAGTCAATAACCACCTTCTCAAGGTCCCTCTCGATCCTGCGAGACCAAGGGTCGCGAGAAGGAGAAACTGTAGCAGGAGAACCTGTGCAAGGACGCGGGGATCCGGCGCATCCCTCATTTTCACTATCACCAGAAGCCATAAGAGAAGACTCACTCGCGTCGTCCTCTTTGCCAACATTGAGGGCGCCATCGCCACCCTCCTTCAAAGCAGCACCTGGGAAAACCAAGTCATGCCCAACCGCAGCAGCGCACAATTTCAGACTCTTCCCTGGAAGACATGTGCTCGGAGGCATCAAAACATAACAATCTTCTCTCGGGACTTTTTGGGCCTCAGTACCTTCCTTTTCTTCTTCCTGCAGGAGACCACAAGTTCGGCAGAAATAATCTCTCGAGTTACCCGAGCAAGCTCGATCATCACCTCCATCAGCTGGGCTCGGCTCGGCTCATCAGAACCTCAAGGAAACTCCTCCTCGTAATCTGACACCACCACCACGTTCTCTGGCACCCTGGTGAGACCCCCTCTTATCGCTCCCCGAATACCAGCCAACTATGTAGCTAACTATTTTGAATGGCAATTCGGGCACGCGAACAATAGAGCACCACGCGCCAGTCACAGATAAGGGGTAGAGACAATAGAACCTGTCGGATAAACTCGGATATTTTATCGGGGGCTGATGTGACTCCGACATAAGAATAAAAAGTAGCTTCGACCCAGATACTCTCTGCCATCGATAGTGGTGAAAGAAATACCCGAGCTTGACACGAGGAATTTCACCATCAGGGATCTCAGAATAGCAAGCAGCAAGTTCCTCGCGATGATCCAATTCGATTCGGCAAAAAGCATAGATCACCCTCCAAGCGTTGCCGCTAACTTGCCCTGGACAAAGATCAGAGATGGACAGTAGCCTGGCAGCAAAAGGAGGCAGAGGCAAGCGTAGTCAGCTGTTCATTTGGCCCATGGTCACAAGGGTCCCCAGGACCTTCTCCATACTAGTCTTCTCGAGGAAAACTGCATCTCGGCGAGCCCCAAAGGCGGCATAAGCTCTCTCAATGGATAGCCTGTCATCATTGTCCCAAAACTCAGCTATCAGTTCACCTCAGTATGTTCGCCTCTTCTCCATACTAGTGCAGTTGGTGGTGGGTTCCTCATGATCTTCGTCCGCAAAGGGCCTTAACGGCCCTAACTCGCCGTCAGAGCCACTGTCCGAATCCTCAACATGTGGCAGAGGAGGAGCACAAACAACCTCCTTCGTTCCTCGATGGCGTTTTCCTAACACAGCGGGTCCCTTGACGGATTTCATCTTGAAAAGAGCAGCCTGCAATGGAGGCACAAACAATAAGTTAAGAGCAGGATGGGTGAAAAATCCACTGAAATGTGAGATAAAAGGGCACTTCCTTGATCCTGGCCAAATGGCCAAATCAACACCCTTATACGACCGTAGTACCTGGCGAACACAATAACCAGGTGCGGTAGTACATCGGGTGAAGACTGGCTAGCCATCATGCAGTGCTATCCTAGATTATCTCTAAGAAGCCCCCTTAAATGTAGCGTTGTCCCTCGTCGACAACCCTGCGCACCAGTGGCTTAGGAATATGGCCGAAAAAGTGTCGGTTTCAGATGGGGCTACGATTCTAAAATACACTATTTCCAGTACCGACATTTCTTGGCCTCTTCTAGCAGCCCCAATAACGGGGTGTCAACATCGACAAGCAGCCCCCCCTCGGTTTTGCATAAAAACCGAGTCGGAAGGGGGTGACGGCACCCCATAAGTAGCCCCCCATCTCGGTTTTGTCAGAAAATCAAGAAGGGGGGGTGTGTTGCCATCAACAAGCAACCCACCCCTCGGTTTCATCTGAAAATCGAGAGGGGGGTGTGTCGGCATCAACAAGCAGCCCACCCCTCGGTTTCGTCAGAAAACTGGGAGGGGGGTGTGTCGGCATCAACAAGCAGTCCACCCCTCGGTTTCGTCAGAAAACCGAGAGGGGGGTGTGTCGGCATCAACAAGCAGCCCACCCCTCAGTTTTGTCAGAAAACCGAGAGGGGTGTGTGTCGGCATCAACAAGCAGCCCCTCGGTTTCGCAAAAAACTGAGTGAGGAAGAGGTGACGGCACACCATCAGCAGCCCACCCCTCGGTTTCATCAGAAAATCGATAGGGGGGGTGTGTCGGCATCAACAAGCAGCCCACCCCTCGGTTTCGTCAGAAAACCGAGAAGGGGGGTATGTGTCAGCGTCAACAAGCAGCCCACCCCTCGGTTTTGTCAGAAAACCTAGAGGGGAGGGTGTGTGTGTTGGCATCAACAAGCAGCCCCTCGGTTTCGCAAAAAACCGAGTGAGGAAGGGGTGACGGCACACCATCAGTAGCCCACCCCTCGGTTTCATCAGAAAACCAAGAGGGGGGGTGTCGGCATGAGCAAGCAGCCCACCCCTCGGTTTCGTTAGAAAACCGAGAGGAGGGGTGTGTCGGCATCAACAAGCAGTCCCCCCTTGGTTTCGCACAAAAACCGAATGGGGAGGGGGCGACGACACACCATCAGCAACCCCCCCCCTCGGTTTCGACAGAAAACCGAGAGGGGGGGAAGCGTCGGCATCAACGATAGTTCGCTGATGAAACCAAGAGGGGGGGAGATCGATCGACATCACCAACAAGTGATCAACAATGTCAAAAAAAAAAAAAAGAGAAGGGGACTCGGCTCTCACCCGCGCACGGCACTCTCTCCCACTCGCGCACGGACTGGCTCCACTTGCACACGTCACCCTTTCTACCTCACAACGGGTACACCACGAACAAAAAAAAAAGGGGGTTCTGCTTCCCCTCGCGCAAGACTCGTGCAAAACTTTGCTCCTCTCCCACTCGCACACAACCATTTCCCTTGGAACTCCCGTGCAGATCAGCAGCAAAAAAAAAAGACCGAAGTCAAAGAAGGAAAGAGAGAGAGAGAGAGAGAGAGAGAGAGAGAGAGAGAGAGAGAGAGAGAGAGAGAGAGAGAGAGGGACGCCTGCTCTCTCTCATAGTGGACCGAAAGCAAAGAAAAGAAAGAGAGAGGAGAAAAGGAAAGAGAGAAAGAAAGAAAGGAAAGAGAAAGAGAGAGAGATGGCTGCTCTCTCACCGAAATCCAAAAAAAGGAAAGAGAGAGAGAGATAAAGGAAAGAGAGAGAGAGGGACGTCTGCTCTCTCATGTGAGTCAAATCCAAAGAAAGAGACAAATAGAGAAAGAAAGCAAAAAAGAAAAGAAAAAAGAAGACGCCGCTCCCACTCGTGCATGGATCGCGCGACACCCACTGGTCGTGCCTCTATCTCCTGTGTACAGCACAACAAACAAAAGAAGAAAAAAAGAGTTTGTGTTTGATGACTCTGATGGGACACCCAAACCAAAAGGCACAACAAAGAGGAACTAATATATACAATGCTACCTTGTGTGTCAAGCGAACATCAACCGAATTTCATTCGATTGGAGCACGAACTGATTAACATGGCATCCCATCTCATGACCCCGTGGCAAAGTTTGAATAGCATGGTTCCGGCTCGATTCACAAAGAAACCCACATGGGCAATCATATGGGCTGATGTACAGCTGCTCGATTTGTTGAGATAGCATTGCCAAGCTTTGCACCCCTATGCAAACCGATCGGCATGGCATCATGTCAGTCAACCGTTCGCTCAGATACGGATCGGCACGATATCAACAACCCGGATTCGTCTCTAATCCAATTGATGGTGGCTCGATGAAAAGATCCGCTCCATCTCTGTGGATCCGATCGGCACGGATCTCTCCCCCTCGAGTTTGGAGATGACACCAGCCCCCTCCTCAATCTTCTTCGGCAAGCCCTAAGGAGGGGGGAAACAAAAAAAAAAGAAGAGGGTTTCGGCATCGATAGAAGAAAAAGGGTCTCGATCAGAAAACGTACTGGTTTTTCGGGAACACCCACTTACAAAATCAAGACCTTTTGGCCCGCACCAAAAGGGTCTCGGCGTTGGTAGAAGGAAAAGAGTCTCGGTCAAGAAACGTACTGGTTTTTCGGGAACACCCACTTACAAAACCGAGACTTTTTGGCCCGCACCAAAAGGGTCTCAGCGTCGACAGAAGGAGAAGGGTCTCAGTCGAAAAATGCACTATTTTCTCGGGAACACCCACACACAAAATCGAGACTTTTTGGCTCGCACCAAAAGGGTCTCGGCATCAGCAAATCAGCACAAGTATCCAACACGAACACGTTGGCTAGGCTCGTGACACGAGTCGGGACTCTGCTAATACGAACCGCGACACCGACGGCCCTTGCCAACCATGCCAGAATCCTAAGATGTTTGCACTTTGGAATCCTAGCCGACCCAGGGGGTCCTGACCCGACTGGGAGGGGGTAGCTGTGGATGCAAAAATTATACCGGACTGGATCAGAGCGGCATGGGACCGTGCAATGGCCCAAGTGGGTAAGCCCGCCCGGGCTCATAGGCCCACTCTGCGGGGCTCGCAGATCAAGCCCTCCCCCTTATTAGGCCCGAACAACGGCCCAATAAGGGCCCAGCAAGGAGGCCCATAACCAGTGCCACGTCATCATTGCCACGTCATCACTGCCATATTGGGTATATGCCTATGCTATAAAAGGACCCCCAAGGCATTCAGGAAAGGGGTTGGTCATTCAATCAGAGGAGGAGGATTCCAGAGCAAGTGCTAGAGTGCAATTCTCCCCTTCTTGTTCTCTTTTAGTTGCTCCGTGCAACCCCACTGTACAAAGCTTCTCTCGGCCTGTCAAGTGAACGCTCACCCCTCATTTACTCAAATTTATAGTGAAGATCAGGTGGCACCTCTCGCTCGGAGATTTGGTCGTAAGACCGAACTTCGACAACAACTCCATGTGTCATCTCTCTCCTTCTCAACTTTCTAATCTCTAACACACAAACAATCCAATTCAATGAAGGCTGTGGGGTGGGATTCTCGATCAAGGCGGCTCGAAAATCTCCCCCACTGACTTCGTTACGTCGGTACCTAACAAAGCCCGAGACGTTGGCACCGTCTCGGCCCGAGGCGACCTCCATTTCGGTATTCAAAAACAAAGTCCGAGGTAGGCTTCACCGCCTCGGCACCTGACGAAGCCCGAGACGTCGGCAACGTCTCGGCCTGAGACGACCTTCGCCTTGGCATTCGAAGACAAAGTCCGAGGCAGGCTTCGTCACCTCGGCACCTGACGAAGCTCGAGACATCAACACCGTCTTGGCCCGAGATGACCTCCGTCTCGACATTCAAAGACGAAGACCGAGGCGGCCTTCGCCTCGGTATTCGACGAAGCCCGAAGCCCCTGCTTTGGCACTCAAAGAAGAAGCCCAAGGCGGCCTTCGCCTCCGCATTCAACGAAGCCCGAAGCCCGAAGCCCGAAGCCCCTGCTTCGGTATTCGAAGACAAAGCCTGAGACGGTGACTTTGTCTCAGCCCAAGGTGATAGCTCCGGCGTTCGCAGATAAAGTCCAACCACAAAGTTCGAGACCTAAGCTTATTCGAATAAAGCCTGTGGCATCAATCGGCATCTCACCTCGGTCGTGACCAACTATTAAAGGCTCGTCCTCCTTGCCTCCTAACCTGGTTGGATCGTCAAAACAATGCCTCGATCAACGAGCCCTCAAAAGCGTCACGCGCAACCCCCGGTGCATGACATTGATTATCGGAATTCAATCGCAAACAAGAAGCAAGGGTACGTGATTTCCATTTTCTAACTTGAGAGACCACAACACCATTCGAGTTGGTTGAATGCATTTCCTCCAAAACCACCCAAAAGTTTCAACGGTGTCAGCACATCAATGGCAAATATTTGCATTCACAGTAGGATGAGTGTTCGGGGCACACCTTTGGTCCAATGGCATTGCTCCACCTTTGGTTGAAGAGAGAGAGAGAGAGAGAGTAGAGAGCGAGAGGAGAGAGGAAGGGGCGCGCCACAACTTCCTCGCACCTAACCCCCCCCCCCCACCTCTGTCCACTCCGGCCAGCGCCCGACCAGTCCCTTCCCCTGCTCCGGCGACCGACCAGCCTCCCTAGCCTTTGCTTCAAACGACCAGCCCTCCTTCCCCCTTGCTTCAACCGACCAGCCCTCCTTCCCCTGCCGCCCAACCGACCACTCCACCCGACCACTCCACCCGACCAGGTTTTTCCAATGCTGCTCTCCACCCGACCAGCCCTCCCTCGCTCTTGCTTCAACCGACTAGCCCCTTCCCCTGCTCCAGCGACCGACCAGCCTCCCTAGCCATTGCTTCAACCGACCAGCCCTCCTTCCCCCTTGCTTCAACTGACCAACTCTCCTTCCCCTACCGCCCAACCGACCACTCCACCCGACCACCACCCCCACCCGACCACTCCACCCGACCACCACCCTTACTCGACCACATCACCCGACCAACCCTCACCCGACTAAATCACCTCCTCAAAACCGACCGTGGTTTTGAGGGGCTGCTCCCTAGCCGACCAGCCACACAACCCCCTTTGCCCCTTCAACCGAGGCCGCCCCCAGCTCCCCCTTTGGGGGGTGCGCTACATGCCCAACCTCTCCACCCGGAGAAGAACGCGCACCCATATGAGACCCTCCTCCTCTTCACCCCTATGGCTAACTGCGCGAAGGGTGCCCTGGACCAAACCAATTATCGAGTTTCTAACTTGCGTTTTATCCTGTTTTCTAATAGCGCAATAATGGGCTCATCGACTTCATTCTCCCCTCAACTCTAGATACCCTTATAGACAACCATGTGAGGATCGCCCTGGCTCTGAAATCGACAAATTTCGGGTCCGGATACGCACGGTATCTCTCGTCGTACATGGCTCCGGGTCGCGATTTCACATATTTTTTCTTCGCCATTTGGGTTCTTTACTCA
Organism: Chamaelirium japonicum; assembly: GCA_947650365.1. NCBI lineage: Eukaryota > Viridiplantae > Streptophyta > Magnoliopsida > Liliales > Melanthiaceae > Chamaelirium > Chamaelirium japonicum. The sequence continues at coordinate 14,156,379 of OX393558.1, forward strand.
CATTTTATCCTGTTTCTCCATCGCGATATGATGGTTCTATGAGCTCTATACTTCCCTTGTCTATGATCGCCCTTGTAGAGGGTCATACGAGGATTACACTGGCTCTGAAATCGACGGATTTCGATCCCGGATGCAACCACTATGTCTCGTCGTACGTAGCTCCGGCTCGTAATTTTTCACCCATTTTTTCCTATATTTGCAATCAACCCCCCCCCCCCCAAACCTTTTCGTTGTGCAACCGACCCCCTATCCCCCTTTGTTTGCATCCGACCCCCTCTCGGGCAGTTTTCGCCTACCCTGGCCCTCTACAGGCATTGAACCCCCGACCCTTGCCTGGCTAGGTGCCGACCCGTTCGCACCACGGCGTCCCAACCAACTAGGTTACCACCTAGCTGGTTGGGCGAGGGTATACGTATAGTCAGTAGACGCACACTCGACCGGCCCCTGGCAGGGGGTCGGCGGGCGTGACGGTCAGCCCCGTGCAATGGGTCGGCAGACATACGACGGTTGGCCCCGGACAGGGGATCGGCATACAGACAGCAGTCGACCCCGGACAGGGGATCGACATGCAAACAACGGTTGGCCCCGCGCAACGGGTCAGCAAACACACGACGGTCGGCCCCGAACAGGGGGTCGGTAAATAGACAGCAGTCGACCCCGGACAAGGGATCGACAAGCAGACAACGGTCGGCCCCGCGCAACAGGTCGACAGACACACAACGGTCGACCCTGTGCAACGGGTCGGCAGACACACGACCGTCGGCCCCGGACAGTGGGTCGGCAGACAGACAGCAGTCGACCCCGGACAGGGAATCGATAAGCAGACAATGGTCGGCCCACGCTATGGGTCGTCAGATACATAACGGACGGTCCCGAACAGAAGATTGATAGATAAATGACCAACTTCGCACCAGGAAGTCCCAGCCAGCTAGGTTAAATACCTATCTAGCTAGGAGGGGGTAACTGTGGGTGCAAAATCTGGCTAACGCCCAACGATGGGACCCACAGCCCTGCCTGGGGCCTACGAGTCCAACAGTGAGACCCGCAGCTCTGTTTGGGGCCCACGAGTCCAATGGTAGGACCCGTAGCCCTGCTTGGGGCCCACGAGTCTAATGGTGGGACCCACAGCCCTACCTGGGGCCCATGGGTACGATGGTGGGACCCGCAGCCCTGCTTGGGGTCCACTTGCATTATCTGGGGTCTGGTAAATCCCCCCGGGTATTTACCAAACCTCGAATATCCCTGGGAATATTCCTGGAATATTTTTCAAATAAACTAAGCCCTTATAAATAGCAAACCCTGTAAATGATTCCAGATCCCAAAATTCAACCATAATTCCACTTTTTGTTTTCCAGAGCTCCCTGAGCTTTCTGGTTTTCAGATCTCCTCTCCACCCTCTGTCATCTTGTAAGAAGCACTCCTCAGCCTGTCGAGAGTAGCTCTACTGTTTACTCAGAGATAGTGGATTCAAAGGTTGCGTTTTACCGCATGGAGACGTAGGCTTCGGCCGAACTTCGTCACCACATCTAGTGTCAACTCTACCTTTTTACTCTATAGTGCTTGTGTGACAGCCCAGCAAGTCACAACTCAGCGCTTCGAAGCGCGCCACTTCCCAAAGGGTCAAACCTTCATTAATCGATTGCTGGAGGAGGGTCACGTACGACGGCCGAAATCATCCCCCATAGTATACGCCCACTCGAGGGAGGGTGCGCACAGTAAATTGCTTACTAGGGACTTTTGTTGGAATTAAATCTTATTATCAAAGTCGCAACAGAAGCAAAAGATAGATCCGAGGATCTCATGGTGTATGTTTCATTACAATCTATCTTTTAAATAATCTATATGCGAATCTATGATCTTAGCATATGTGCGGATACCCTAGAGGCATACTACGATCTACGGAAGACATGTATGCATCTAGTTAGGTATTTAGAATCATCATACCTTATGGATCTTTGATCTAAAAAAAACAAAACGATGATGAACCACACATGAATCGCGAGGGAAGCTGTCGGATAGCACATTGTCTTTTGCGAATGAAGAAATCCTTGAAGTCCTACTCTGAGTGCAAGGACTACGAGTCGACGGAGAATTACGTTGCGAAGACAATGACGAGCTGCGAGGTCTCCTCCTTCTCTTTCTTTCTTCTTCCTTCTCTTTCCTTCCTCCTTCTTCTTCTTTCTTCCTTGGCAGAAACCACAAAGAGGAAGAGAGGAGAGGGAGTCGGTTTTTCTGGAGATGGGACAGCTTAGGGCCAGCCTCCTCTCTCCCTATTCCTCTTATAGGGCCGACCCCTTAGAGATAGGGATGAGGGGGGAAGGGGGGGGGGGGGCGGTTTTTAAGGTTTCCCCTTATCTCTCGTGAAGCCTGGATGAATGTGCCCTCACAAAAAGGGAATACTGTAAGAGAGATAAAATGAGGTGTGCTACTCGGAATCGAGTTCCGTCAGCGCCTATGAGCTCCTGAAATTATTCCGCTCATTTTAAAATTCAAATTCAATATGTTTTGAGTCATATTTCAGTATTTATCAAAATACCCCTATGGCCCTTAACACATGTGAATTAGGTTCTTAGACTTCGGACTTGCGCTCCATCACGATACTTCGCATCCAACGTGTCCAACTATATCGGAGAACAATTTCTATACTCAACGATAGGGTGGAACCTTCAGGGTTCAGGATCTCTAGCTCTAACCGAATTTCTGATTAACTGTTCCAGTGACACACCAAAAGTTTTGTTAATCAGTCATAATCCGATTAATCCGAGTAGCCACCCAGAGTGCGACACGAGTTGAACTCTAGTGATCCTAAACTTACGTCACTCCCTCGTAATCATGTTCTCTGCTATACTCTGATAATCCTTAGTCCCTTATATTACTAGTGCCATGATTCGACTCGGGTGATGGGGAGCACCGTCAGATCCCGATCGATCATCTGACTAGGATTTGATGACGTGTCATCTATAACACCACATACCTTCTGGTGCTATGCCTAGCATCTGAAACGTCATCAGTCATACTAATAACCATAAGACCTGGATTAATTGTGTTGATAGATTGACTCATCAAAATGTACCCATCCAGCACTAAACGTCGGATAACCTGTAGAGATTGCATACCACTCTAGCACCAGCCGAGTAACCCAACATACCGTGGTATTGGACTATGAAGGGTCCACACACGTTTGCACATCAAAACACCACTCAACTAGTTGGCTCAGTGTACATGGTCCCTCAGGGTTAAGGACAGATTATCTATAGTAGTAAGACGGTTCATGCACCAGTGTCTGAATCACTGATATGTGCACCTTCTTGGTTCATGTTTAACATTATCATTGTGCTTGGTCAGATGAATTGGAATCCCACATTCCCATGGTGGAAACTTCACCAAATCCTCTACCTGCCAACAGCTTATTCTCAGTGAAGCGACCGGCATCACCAAAGCTGTGAACTAGTTCTAGGTTTGTGCATAATCAGTCTACTAGGTCTCCCAAGCATGGATCCACCATGCACCTCAGTGGCATACTGTGTTCCCCAGGGTCCTTTATTATATATGAATTAACATATACCAAAGTAGTATTCTAATTAAAGCAATAACCAAAGTCATATTTATTAATGTTAATACAGAAAATCCACGCTCAGGATACACGAGCTACAACAATCTTCCACTTGGCCTAGCGGGGAATAACAATCTTAACTCCCATGGCATCCACGTGCTTCTAAAAGCCTTGGTCTGTAATGCCTTTATGAAAGGATCTGCCATGTTATCTGCAGACGCCACCTGAGTCACTGTAACCTCCCCTCGCTTCTGCAAGTCCCGGATAATATAATATTTTTGCTCAATATGCTTACTCTTCTGGTGATATCTTGGCACTTTGGATTGTGCTACTGCTCCACTATTGTCGTAGTAAAGGCCAATATGATCTTGAGCTCCCGGTACACATCCTAAGTCTGTGAGAAACTTCCTAAGCCACATCGACTCCTTGGTTGCCTCGTATGCCGCAACATACTCACTCTCTGTCGTCAAATCCGTGATGCATCCCTGCTTCACACTCCTCCAACTGACAGCTCTTCCTTCCAATGAAAACACAAACCCCGACATCAATCTCCTAGATTCCGGATCTACTGCAAAGTCAGAATCCGTGTATCCAATTAGCATCAGTTCTTGTGAAGAGTAAGCTAATTCATAATCTCTCATCCTACGGAGATACTTGAGTATACTTTTCACAACGATTCAGTGCCCTGGACCCGGATTTGTCTGATACATGCCTATCATGCCTACTGCATAACATATATCTGGTCTCGTGCACTGTATGACATACATCAAACTCCCTACAATAGAATCATAAGGTATCTTCTGTATCTCTGTCCTATCCTAAGGAGTCTTAGGACCCTAATCCTTGAATAATTTCATTCCATGTTTGAATGGAACTAGTCCCTTATTGGAGTTATGCATACTGAATCTGACCAAGATAGTATATATATAGGCTGACTGTGACAGTGAGATAATCTTGTTCTGGCGATCTCTAGTTACCTTAATCCCCATAGCATAACTCGCTTCACCCAGGTCTTTTCATGTCAAATTGAGAGGACAATCATACATTCACTATAAACAATATTCCAATATCGTTTACAATAAGCAGGATATCGTCAATGTAAAAAACTAGAAAAACTACTGTAGTCTTATCGCTCCTTTTATAAACACATGGTTCATACACATTTTGTTTAAATCCATAAGACTGGATAGTCTAATCAAAACACATATTCTAACTTCTGGATGCTTGCTTCAGTCCATAAATGGACCTTTGCAACTTGCATACCAGACTTTTCTGACCTTTTACGATAAAGCCTGGAGGTTGATACATGTAGATGTCTTCTTCCAAATCCTCGTTGAGGAATGCAATCCTAACATCCATTTGACAAATCTCCCAATCATAATGGGCTGCAATGGACAAGAGGATTCGGATAAACTTAAGCATAGCCATTAGCGAAAAAGTTTAGTCATAGTCGATCCCTTCTTGCTGAGTATAACTCTTAGCGACTTGTCTAGCTTTGTAAGTCTCAACGGTACCATCTAGACCTCTTTTTTCTTTTGTAAACCCACTTACAACCAATAGGTTTAATGTTGTGAGACGGTATTACAAGTGTCCAGACCAAGTTTTGGGACATCGATATCAGTTCTGCCTCCATGGCTTTCTGCCATGCTGCATGGTCAGAGGATACCATCGCTTCGTCGTAGTTCAGATGATCATCCTCTTGAAACTCTGATCTACCAAGAAGATTTCTCCAATGTATCTACCAGGAGCTCTTGTGGTTCGCCCACTGCGACGACCCTACGGTGGTTCCATAGGAGTCGATTCTACAGTATCGTTAATCTCAGTGGTATCGGCTCCCACTACGTTTTTTGTCTGCGTACTCCCATTATTACCAAGCAATTCTTCAAGAACTATTTTACTGGTGGGCTTATGGTCTATTAAATAATCATGCTCCAGGAATACGACGTTCGTCGAGACGATAACCTTTCTTTCCTCAATATCATAAAATAAACCACCCTGTCCCTTTTGGATATCCAACAAATAGATGTAGATATGATCTCATGCTCACGCAGGTACCCAATAAATTCATCCGATAGGTATTCGCCTCCTCGATCCGATCGAAGAGACTTGATAGTCTTAAGGTATTACCTGCTTATTTTTCTGCTTCAGCTCTGAACTCCTTGAACTTATCAAAGGATTCAGACTTCCGCCGCATTATGTATATATACCCAAACCTCGAGTGATCATCCGTGAAGGTGATGAGATACTTAAAGCCTCCATATGCATAAAGACGATACATAGCACAATCTATATGTATGATCTACGTCGAACCCCGATGAAAACATATGTCATCATATATTCACATGATGTTTTTATGAATTCATACATGAAACATACGCCGAAGTGTGCTCTGATATCAATTGTTGGAATTGAATCCTATTGTTAGAGTCGCAGCGGGAGCAAAAGATATATCCGAGGATCTCATGGTGTATGTTTCATTACAATCTATCTTTCAAACAATCTACATATGCATCTATGATCCTAGCATATGTGCAGACATCCTAGAGACATACTATGATATACGGAAGACATGCATGCATCTAGTTAGGTGTTTAGAATCATCATACATTATGGATCTTTGATCCAAAGAGAACGGAACGATGATGAACCACACGTGAATCAAGAGGGAATTTGTCGGATAGCACCTTGTACTTTGTGAAGGGAGAAACCCACAGTGTCCTATCTCTGAGTGCAAGGACGACGCGCCGACGAAGGATGGTAAGTAGCAAAGTTAATGGCGTGCCTCAAATACCTCCTCTCTCTTTCTCTCTTATTCTTCCTTTCCTTCCTTCTTTCTTCATCCTCCTTTCCTTCCTCCTTTCTTTCTCTTCCTTCTTCCTCCTTTTTCTTGGCCCAAACCACAGAGGAGAGAGAGGGGGGTCGGATATCTCAAAGGGAGGGAGAGAAAATTAGGGTTTTTTCCTCCTCCTCTTCTTGTGCCTTTATAGATCAGTCCCCAAGTGGTTTATGTTAGCATAAAATAATTATGGCTGGCCCTATAATGGCCACAAGAGAGGGGGGGGGGCAGATTTCTCCAAGGAGATAAGGTTATGGGATAGGGTTTCCCTTATCTCCATGACAGCTTGGACAAAAACTCTTTTTTGTCGGCATACCGCTGATAAAGAGATAGAATGAGGTACACTAGTCGGAATTGAGTTCCGTCAGTGCTTATGAGCTCCTAGAATTATTATACTTATTTTAAGATCTATATTTAATGTGTTCTAAGTCATATTTTGGTATTGACCAAAATACCCCTATGGCCCCTTAACAAATGTGAATTAGGTTCTTAGGCTTCGGGCTTGCGCTCCATCGTGCTACTTTGCATCTAATGTGTCCAACTAGGTCGAGAAAAAATTCATATACACAATGATATGATGGAACCTTCAGGGTTCAGGATCTCTAGCTCCAACCAAATCCCTGATTAACTGTTCCGGTGACACACTGAAAGTTTTGCTAATCATTCATAATCCGAATAACCCGCGTAGCCACCCAGAGTGCGACGCGAGTTAAACTCTAGTGATCATAAACTTATGTTACTCCCTCGTAATCCTGTTCTCTACTATACTATAATAATCTTTAGTCCCTCCTATTACTGATGTCATGATTCGACTCGAGCGGTGGGGAGTACTGTCATATCCCGATCAATCATCTGACTAGAATTTGATGATTTATCATCTATAACACCATACACCTTTCGATACTATGCCTAACATCCGGAACGTCGTCAGTCATACTGACAACCACCAAGCCTGGATTAATTGTGTGGATAGATTGACTCATCAAAATGTACCCATCCAATACTGGACGTCGTTTAACCTGTAAGGATTGCATGCCACTTTAGCGCCAGGCGGGTAACCCAATACCGTAGTATTGGATTATGGTAGGTCCGCACACATTGGCACATCAAAGCACCACACAACTGGTTGGCTCAATGTACATGGTCCCTCAGGGTTAAGGATAAAGTATCTATAGTAGTAAGACAGATTATGCACCAGTGTCTGAATCACTAAAATGTGCATCGTCTTGGTTCCTGTTCAACATGATCATTGTGCTTGGTCAGGTGAATGAGAATCTCACGTTTCCGTGGCAGAGACTTCACTACATCCTCTACCTACCAACAACTTATTCTAAGTGAAGCGACCAGCATCACCAAAGCTGTGAACTAGTTCTAGGTCTACATAGAACCGGCCAATTGTGTCTCCGAAGCATGGATCCACCATGCGCCTCAGTGGCCTACTGTGTTCCCTATGGTCCTTTATTATATATGAATTAACATACATCAAAGCAGTATTCTTATTAAAGCAATAGCCAAAGTCATCTTTATTAATGTTAATACAGAAAATTCACGCTAATGACACATGAGCTACAACATGGTGCACTTCCGAGTGTTAGGCGTGCCATCGAGCGTCACACTGGGTGTGCCAAAGTAACGGGAGGAGCCACGAGAGAGCGAAGTTGTAGATGTTGGTCTCGGAGGTGGAGCAGCAGAAAGAACACCCTTAAAATTAGAGGGTACAGAGTTTTGACGATCTGCAATGATACGAAGATGGGTCTTCTCTGTAATAAACTCAGCAACAGTAGCATCAAGGCATGGAAGAGGATCCCTATGGATCAACTGTCTCGCGAGAGGAGAGAATTCAAGGTGAAAAGCCATCAGAAAACTAGTAGAGCTGTCACCGTTCCCGAAAGAACTGTTGCTCGCGCTAGAAGGCACTGACTCTAGACACCTCCATTAGAGAGGCCTCCAAAGCCTGGAGCTCATGCCAATCACCGTGCATGAGGTTGTGAAACTGCTGGATCGTCTGCTCCCCCTACTAAACAGACTGCGCCTGGGATAGAAGCTGATACTTTACGGGCCCTGCTATGCTCCACAAATCGCTTCGTAAGATGAGCCCAGAGCTCTACCGCAGTAGCGAAGGTGACAAGGTCGGCACGAAGCAAGCGGTCAATCAAGACAACGAGAAACACTCAAACACGACAGTCACGAAGGCTCAAGGTGTTAGAGGTCCCTGCTCCAGAAGTAGCAGTAGGAGCAGGTGTAGAGCCATCAAGATGTCCATACAGGGCTCGATGACTGATCTGAAGAAGCCATCGAGAGCTACAGAAGATACAGAGACTCAGTCGGTAGAAAAGCATGCTACGTGGCGTGAGTTGCAAGGAGCCGGCAGGCAAGGGAGGGCCGGTGGAAAGACCGGTAGGGCTGCACAAAAGGTCGACGGGTTGTAGAAGGGCCGACGACGGACTGCAAGAAAGGCCGGCAGGCTGCAGGAGGGCCAACGGATAGTCGGTGGGCTGCAGGAGGTCCAACGGAGGGCTGGCGGGCTGCAGGAGGGCCGGTGGAGTACATGAAGGGACGACAGAAGATCGGCAGGCTACCAGAGGGTCGACGGATAGTTGACGGCTCCAGGAGGTTAGACAGAGGGTTGGCAGGCTGCAGGAGGGGCTGGCGGAAGACCGGTGGACTGCAGGAGGGTAGGCGAAGGGCCGACGGGCTGTTGGAGGGGCCGACTAAGACCGACGGAGGGGCGATCTGGCACGGGCTCGGACACAGGGCGACGGGCTCGTCGCAGGTACATGCAAGGTCGCCGGATCGGGGAGGAAGATAGCGAAAGGGGATGGCAAGGGGATTAAACCCGCTCTGATACCATGTAACCACAACCCTAGGAGGGGAGAGAGAGAGGGTTAGGGTTTGGGAGAATAACAGACAATTCTTATTAGGGCCGCCACAAATATAGGCATATACATATGTAGGGAATGAGACTTGTACACCTAACTCATATGTATAACCTACAATATACATTAACAATTATTAAGCCCTCATCTTTGAAATAGATCGTATAATTGAATTTAATCCACTAATTGTTGTAGTATCCAACAAAAACTGCAAGGTTTCACACACAAGGAAACAGGTATGATCGGAAGACAATGGCAGGGATCCAATTGCCGGACCGCGTTTGACAGTGTTTTGTTCGATCCTCTTCGTGCCTTCTCCTCGATCCAGTACGGTAGTACGCATTTTTTTTTTTATTTCTTAGCATCTTGTTCTTCCCATATTTTTTATAGTTAGCAAAACCTATATTTCATTTTTCCCAATTTAGTGATCCATCTCCCAACAATACAGAGAGTGGTAAACTATTATAATTTCTAATGGTCCTTTTGTTATCATTTGATAATTAATTTAGCTAAAGGACGAGACTAAATCTTCAGAAGCACCAATGACCAGGTTTTCTGGAAAGACATGATGAACAGGCGCATGGCAATAGAAGACATCCATCCAAATTGTTTGATGGATCCGGCTGTGGTTCCTGCCGGGCATCTAGGAGCTACCGGTGGTCCTGGCGATCGAGCCCACCGAGACCCAGTTCGCTATGGACATCGAGCGAGAGAACGAAGAAGGTGTGACAATACTTCTGAAATTTTCTTTTTTGCTTGGTACATGTACTTCTGAAATTCAATCCACAAGGTTATTCTGAACAATCCTAAGACCCTCTTTTCTGGGAAAATATTCACATCACTTGTGATTTGTGATTATAGTACTTGACTCTAGGGTTTCATCTGCATCAGTTCAATGTCCAATTGGTGGGGGCACTTAGTCTTGGCTAGACGAGATCGAGTGCCATCGTCCCCTTGGCGATCTCCTCTATTAAGGGCCGAGCTTATTCACTGCTGCAATCATGCATATTTTTTCCATACCAAAAAACTAAGGCTTGGAATTAAGCCCATGTATATGCGAGAAAAGCACCTCTTTGCATGGAACATGCAAAACCCTAATTTCTCATAATCAACCATGATACAAGCGATAAATCTCTCTCTAATCTCTTATATACGAAAAACAAAATGCGACCTTCCAAAAAAATAAATAATAATAATAATAATCAATATTTTTTGAGAACCATTTTATCTTCTCAAGTCCACAAATTTTGAGAACCACAAATAAATAATAATAATAAATAAAGCACACACATTTATAGGCAAAAACAAGACCCACTTTCTCATCTCAAGTTCACAAATTCGAAGTTAATTATGTGCAGAAATATACACCTAATAAAAACTGAATTAGATGCATGCTAATTTCCTAATGCAATGATTTAATCGGATTCTCCCACTGTCATGGCAGAAAGGTCATGGCCTGCACATAGTTGGGCTCTTTGCGCTCTTAGCCTCTCGATATCGGCTAGGGTGCTTGCGTTTTCTTCTGCGGCAACTCCATCACGCAGACACCGTTCTAACTTCGAGATCATGTTGTCAATGCTTTTGATCTGCCCCATTCCAAAAAAACCAAGGGTTGATTTGTTAGCACCAGTTCTAGCACAACATATCACGATCGATCTTCAATGGATCTCAACAGAGAAAGGGAGGAAGAAGGGAGTGAGACCTTGCGATGAGGCCAACGGGGCAGCCCATTCCTTCGGCATACCTTCTTGAGGGCCGTCGGACATATGTCGATCTCCGTAGCAGCCTCTGATATGGGAAGGTGGAAATAATCAGCTATGTCACTTAATTTCAACTTTCCAGTTCTCTCCCTCTGATCAACCAAAAATTAAATATCCATTTCAAATAATTACACAATTAAGCAAATAAGTTGGCAAAATTTAAAGTGACCGTTCATGAAATATCATCATCAAGCAATTTTTATATGTATAATTTTTCTGATTTTAGCATATTCTCATCTATGTACATGAGTAACTTCTCTGATTGGCACAGTGTAATCATTGCTACTCTAAAGTATTTCCATGCAAAATCATAATAATCAGTATAAAATCAAGTTGGTTAATTAAAAATACTTCAAATTGAAGCTACCGATATTGAAGTGCTACACCATTGTGAGTGGCTAGTGTTGAGAGAATAATCCCACATCGGCTGATTAGGAGGACGGTAAGATCCTTAGAAAGAAGTGGTGGGACCTTAACTCTTGACTCAGGATTTGTGGTTAGAGGAATTTCCACATGGTATCAGAGCCAAGCCGTCACGTCCACTTGCCGAGTGATGTTCCCCGCACTACTACACCCCCGCAACAAGAACCGGGGAAAAAAATTCGACATGCCCGTGAAGGGGAGTGTTGAGATAATAGTCCCATATCGGCTGATTAGGAGGGCGGTGATATCCTTATAAAGAAGTGGTGGGACGTCAAGACCCTGGTTTTGTTGCTAGAGGAATTTCCACAGCGAGTACCTTAGCAGCGATTCCAGTCTTCGGAATTCTGATCGGCCTGTTGTCGTCTATGATTGGCCCGGATTGATGCAACCCTAGCAAGAACTTTGTAGGTTCAGAAACAATTAAAGCCGATGAAGGTATAGGGGGGGAAAGGGACAAGATAAGATAAACATCCACCTGATTCAGGCAAACATCTCGCGGACGCGCTCGTGCTCCCGACCTCGTAATAGCACATTCTCACACACAAGGCGTCGCAGAAGGCAGAGAGAGAGTCCTGTGTGACGAAAAAATGGTCGCGCGTCCGAACCATGCCATAGTCGACTAGGAACTGCTTCACGTTGTCGAAGCTTTGGGTGCTGAAACTGCAAAAAAAACAGTAAGAATTAGAAGATCTCAAAGGCTAATGTATGATCTCACACACTGTGGTACAATTCGTAAATTGTCACCCCAATGTTCGGTGTTTTTGTAGAAGTGAAGAACAATCGACTAGTATCCACACGATCGTCGAATAAGAAATTTTATTTATACCCCCATGGCCGCTGCATTTAGAGATGCAATTATAACTTTCTTCATTAATTCATGATTTAATTGAACCAAGCATAAATCATGGTCTGAATTTTACCTCTTTTGGGTATTATTTTCTTTTTTTACTATAACTTCTCGATTTAGAACTTGGATTATGATGGAATTAGTTAGTTGTGATCCAAACCCTTACTCGATGTAGGATCGCTGCATCGCTGGCAGGGGGACTACATCGGAGTTATGCTGGACATCAATCGATGCGTGATAGAAGGCGCCTAGTCCTCCATGGATCGCAAGCTTCATGTTCTGTAAACCTACAGAAGATTAGCAAGGCAACCCAAAATAATTATCACAATATTGTTCATTCTTCTTCAGGGCTATCGCATTCGATGCATAATTCTTTCATGCCTCGGCATACCGTTGGTATGAACCACTTCTCGCAGAATGTGGCAGCCGCTGCAATCGATCTGTTGCCCATCCAATCCTGACATACCGAGATTCCCATCCTCTTGCCCTGGCAATGAGGCCGTATCGGGATTCCCATCTTCCGGATTAACGCCGGTCCATCCTTTCACTAGGAAATGCTCGCTGAAACCCCAGAATGCCGGATCCTGCATCGCGTCATCTGGGGCCTCCATGTTGGGTTCGTCACTCGGTGGGACTGGGAGAGCGGGGGGGTCAGAGAAATTGAGGTATTGGAGGACATCGTCGTCGTCGTCAGCGGGCAAAGAGGAGGAGCCCGCCAGGCAGGGAAAAGGATTGGATGGGACGCAACCATCCATTGGCAGTGATGGGGTGGGTTGGCCCTCTTCGTCATTGGATTGCTGCATCACTGGTGGCAGCGCCTGGTCGGGAACCAAGCGCCGCCGCTCGAGGCCAAATGTGGAGGGACAGAGCGGAAGCCACCGTGAGAGGGATGGTAGGGGGGGGAGGGGCCTGTGCGAAGATGAAACGGTAAGAGAAGGGGTGGTTCGAAGAGGGGGGTTTGATAGAATGATATATGGCGGGAAGATTGACGGTTATTTTTGGTCTGCCGGTTTCCGACCGTTGATGCAACGGTTAGTTTTTGAAATGGCGGAGGTCGGGTCGGGTCTCTGGTTTAGGGTTTAGACCCGTATCTTTCAAGACACCCTGTTCTTGAATTTCACGGATTGAAGGTAGGTTAATTGGTTAAGTTCTTGCTTCTTTTATTCTGATCGAGGATTGAAGGCCAATATACGATTTAAGTTAAATTATCGGATTTAGTCCGTATTCCAGGGGTGGCAATGGGTTGGGTCGGGTCGGGTTGAGACATAAGTACAAGGGCAAAACATTCAGCCTGAACCTAACTGTTTAATAAATGGGTCAAAAAGTTTAATCCAAACCCGACCCTCTTAATGAACGGTTTGATCCGATCCCTCCCGTTTAATAAACGGATCATGTCAGGTCGGGTTGGATCATGTTAATTGGTTTGGGTTGGGTCAACAGAACCCATGTAAACCAATTGAGTTAGGCCAAGTCAGGTCAGATTAGGCCAAGTTTGATCCAGTTGGGTCGGGTTGGGTCAAGTTAGGTCGGGTCAGACTGGGTTTGATCGAGTTGGTTGGGTTGGCTCAGCTCAGGTTAAGTCAGGTTGTTGACGAGTCGATACGACCCATTTAGTAAACGAATCAAGTTAGGTCAATGGGGTTATTAGTGTAAACCCAAACCTAACCCATTAAATAAAGGGGGACTTAGTGAGCCCTCCTTGACAAAGAGACCAATTAAGCTAAAGGACTCTGAAAACCTATGGATGAAAATACCCTTTAATGTGTTTTAAATTTTCTTTGCAATGCCACCGAACCAGTGAACCGAACGACCATATCCGTTCGCCTCCGCTGCTCGTCGTCGCCGGACCCCACCTCCTTCCTCCTCACCAAAGGTAGCTGCTATCGGGCTGGGGTGAGATGCGCATGTCGGCAGTGGTTGTCGTCATGGTGGGGTGTGATTCACCAGTTGGAGCCCCACCTCCTCCCTCCTCACCGGCGGTGGCTGCCGTCGGGGTAGGATGCGATCCACCAATCGGAGCCCCACCTCCTCCCTCCTCATCGAGGGTTGTCACGATGAGAGAGAGAGAGAGAGAGATGGGAGAAGAAAACAGAAAAAGGATAATTTCATGTTTACTAAAAAAGACAGTGACCTTAGACTAAAAGAAACTTTAGGTGGCCATGGTCACGGGGATGAATATGTTGCTAGGGACCTCTCTCACATTAACCCTTAAATAAACGGGTGAGTCAGGTCAACCCTTTATGATCCGAACCCGTTTAGGCCAAACCCAATCCTGCTAACTACAGGTCGGGTTGGCGGGGTCGGGTCAAGGATTGGCACCCCTACCTTCATATGGGGAACAATGAGGGATCACTTGGTCTCACGCTCAGTTCCAGGCTACTGTTTTACTATATAATCACTAGTGCATGCTCGTGCCTGTCGGCACTTCAGCGGGCCGCCTTCGGCGGTAACACACATGTCGGCACTGCAGCGGAACGCCTTCGGCGGCAACACACCTTAACACCTTCGACAATAAAACACTTTCGACGATAGCACCGGCATTCATAGGGACACTTATTTTCTCTCTTGTGCCGATTGGTACGAAGCGGGCGCATTCACCGCGACCAACTCCCCCTCCCCCTATAATTGATCAATTACAATTGTCTTTGTTCAAACGGATTCCTCGAGATAGACCCGATGGTTTGGGGCAGTCGAAATTTCAACATGCGGGTTTATAGTCGTTGATGCGCAAAACGATCACGGGATGAACGGTCAGGTTTAGTACAGTTTCAATGGGCCGGGATTTTAGGGGTTTAGCGCAGTTTAAATGGGTTGGGATTTGAAACCAAGGAGAGATCGTGCATTGATTTTTGAATGAATGATTAAATCTATTCGGTTCATTTTTGTCCAATCAGCTTGTCCTAGTTAGCTTTTTGTTCCGCTTTGTCTAGTCAGCATAAAACCAACGTTCCTTGTTATATAGATTGACATAGTTAGAGATAAGGAAATGTGGACGGAGTCGACATTTCCATAACTAAATTTGGGTTGGGCTCAGGCTAAGGGGTTGGGTAATATAACCCAACCTCAACTCAATCTAAATATGTCACCTTATTGCCTTACGGATCATGTTCTTGGACATGTATGAGGGAAGAGGATCTTGTTATTGGACTTTTTTTTATGGGGGACTTAGTGAACAATCCAAAACATGAGTTTCATTTAAGCTTAAGGACAGAGGACGAAAATGCCCTTCCATACACTTCAAAGTTTCGTTTGCATGCCATCACTTCTAAACTAAACCTAAACCTAAGCCTAATATTAAAACCTAAGATCTACATGCCATGGGGTGAACCATAGACCTAATCCTAAAACCTAGATCTAACCCTAAAACCTAATTCGATTCCTAAAACCTAAGATCTACAAGCCATGGGATAAACCATAGAGTCCTAGATCTAATCCTAAACCTAATCCGAACCAGACCGAACCCGCTCGCGCTCGTCTCTGCTGCTCGCTGCCGCCGATGCCGTCGTCGCCTACTATTGCTTGCCGCCGATGTCACTGCTCAGCTACCGCTCGCCATTGCTGCTGTTGTTGCCGGCTTTGATCGACAGAGGGGGGGGGGGGGGGGAGGGGCAAGTTCGGTATTAACTCATGATTTTGGGATCTCTCCTTAATGAGATCTTATGAGTGTTCTGTTCGTTAACCCCATCTTTTGTATGGGACTTCACACACTTTTTTTTATTACATAATAAAAAATGTTACAAGCTGATCAGTTGCATAAAGCGATAAGAAAGCTCTTTACATTAGGTGCTAAGCGCTAATGGTTACTGCCTACAACAACTAAAAAGACTTCACCCGTTTGATAACTTCATCCGCTGAGTAGATCTTATGCTGGAAATTTCTAGCATTCCTCATCGGTCAAATGGTCCGACAGACCGTTTGATAACTCATGATTAAGAGCATCTTCAGCTGAGTCTGAGCGATTATCCTTTTTTTTTTTTTGGTAAGCTGAAGGTAGTCATTACAATATGACTTGTATGGCCTCCCTCACAAGGGAGGTGAGAATTACAGAGAAATTAGAAGCTCAATAGCCTGTAACACCATTGGTACGAGCGTCATGCGCTAGCCAATGAGTAGCCCCATTGGCATTACGTGGGATCCACTTAACTGACACTCTAGGAAGTTTCTGCCACAAACTATTGCACTCCATAATGATCGAGCTGAACTCCTCCGTAATGCCTTTATGAAGAACAAGAGCCTCCCGAGCCTGCATCGCATCAGTGAAGATTACCACCTTGCCATACTCCCCATCCACAAGCTTCGTAAAAGTTGCCCGAAAGGGCACAAAGTTCTGCATACATAGCATTATTAACCTTGAGCCTAAACGCAGCTGCCGCACGAGTATTACCATCAAGGTAAGCCATCACCCATGTTCCACTAGCTAACTCGTCACTATTTTTGAAGGAACCATCAGTCCACATAATAACATCAACCCCGGACCTCCAGTCTGGCTCCAAAAATGTTGGGGGAGGCATGCTCCTGACATACCGATGGCAGAGGAAAAGAGCTTGTTGAACGGTGTGCACTATAGTAGGCGCATTTTGTTGGAAAAGCTGGGAGCAACGGTCTTTCCATATAGTCCGCAATGCGACTGCCATTAACTCTTCAGGCTATGGCGACCCCATCCGATTACCCGTCTCAACCGGATGCCCTAGAATTTCAATATCATCACAATTGACCCCTGTTTGATGTAGAAATTCCAACCAAAACTCCCTAGATCTTCGACAATCCCTGAAAAATATGTGAGGAATCCTCGTCTTCCAACCCACACCACGTACATCCCGCAAACCCCCAACCAAGCCTATAACGAAGAAGGGAGGCCGTAGGAAGCGCACCTTGGAATAATTTCCATAGGAATATATGAACACACGGCGACACTCTCAAGCTCCATAAATCAGTTCCCCACCACCGTATCGAACCCTCAACCTCCTGACTAGCAAAGTGATCACCGGTACGTAGCTCAACCAACTTCTTAAGATACTTCAGTCGTAATCGAATCTCCGATGGCCCAATGTCCCGGAGTCTCCTGAGAGTGGTCGTCATCCAATGAGACATTCTTCTTCCCCTCCAATCTTGCTAATCATCAATCCTCAATTGATATTTGAACCGAATCCATAGAGCCCCACTGTGCTGCCCTGTCAAGACAAAACTCAGTGTATATCTTGTTGCAATTGTTTAACTAAGAAGCTCTGAACTTGCAAACCCCTGTAGCACCGATCGTTCGTAATTACCTCCCATGATAGAAGGTGTAGCTTCCTGCCTCCTGTTGGATGTCCCCAAAGGAAAGCCCTGCATATCTTATCCATTTTATGGAGAATTCCCACAGGTACGCCCCCAGCACTTGTGATATGAACCGGCATAGTTGCTATCACCGATCTCATAAGGACCACCCGTCCTGCTTGCGATAGCATTTTGGCTTTCCACCCCGAGAGACGTCTTTCCAAATTGCTAAGCAGAAAATGAAAATCATTGGACATTACCCGTGTACCATTAATCGGAACCCCAAGATGGGTCCACAGGACTGAGACCTCTTTCATCCCCAAAGTATGAAGGATCCTTCTCCTCTCTCGTTGTGGAACTCTCCGAGAGAATTTGACACTGGATTTTTTTCGAGTTTACCCGAAGGCCCGTTAGCCGCGCAACAGTAGAGAATACCGCTTGTAATCCCCAAGCATTGAGCATAGACGCCCGGGAGAAAAACAAGTAATCGTCAGCGTAAGCCAAATTACTAACCGGTTGACTTTCCCTCCCAACCGAAAACCCTTCAATGTCGCCGGCTTCCAGACTGCGGTCCATCACCCACTGAATAACCACTGAAAACAGAAGAAACATGTAAAGTGAGATAGGATCTCCTTGCCTTATCCCACAGCTCGGAATTATATCTCTCGACTGCTCTCCATTGATAACCAACCTCATCGAGGGTGACGTCACACACTGCAATATCCATCTACACCATAAAGGGTGGAAACCCATTTTTTGCATGAGGACTTCCAAGGAATTCCACTGTACACGATCGTAAGCCTTCGCCAGATCGGCTTTGATGGCCATACCTCCCTTTCTCATAGGAGCTTCATCCAGATGGTGAAGGATCTCTTGAGCGATGAGTATATTGTCTCGAATAAGGCTTCCCGGAAGGAAGGCAAATTGAGTTGATGGGATTATAGTTGGTAAGACCACTTGAAGTCTATTCGCCAGAATCGAAGATAAAAATTTATATTTCTGATTACATAGACTAATGGGACGATAATCTGCTGGAGTCACCGGGGAATCCGTCTTAGGGATGAGCACTACTAACGTCTCATTCCACCCAACATCTAGGACAACTAAGCAGAAAAACTGTTGGATATCCCGAACAACATCTGGACCAACGATATCCCAAAGTTCCTGATTGAACCCATCGGGTCCGGGGGCTTTGCTAGCCAAGTGGGCAAACACAGTCTGCCTGATTTCTTCCGGGTCAGGGATCCGAATGAGGAATTCATTTGCCTCTGGAGTGATGCATGACGGAAAATCATCCAACTCATTAAGAGAAATATCAGGATCTCTCTTCCACTGCTGTTGAAAAAACTTGAATAGTTCATCTTTTATAGCACTTGGATCTTCCACCACCTCGCCGTCAATAAGCAATCCACGAATCTGATTCTGAGCCCTCCGAGTTTTGGTGCTAAGATGGAAGAAAGAGGTATTTCTATCCCCTTCCCGTAGCTATTGAACATGGGACTTATGTGCCCACAAACTCTCCTCCAACTCCAAATACCACTCCAGTTGGGCCTGAACTGAATCCCGATACTCACTATTTTCCTCATGGCTATCTGAGACCCTCCCCAACCTTTCGAGTTCCTTCTAGCACGCCTCAATGTGCCCATGTATATTACCAACATTATTCTTATTCCAATACGCAAGTGCTGAACGAGCAAACGAAAATTAGCTAAACACCTCGCACCTTTAATCCACGTATTAAGAATAACATCCCTTCAATCTGGCCTCTTGAGCCAGAAATTTAGAAATCTCCACGGCACTCAAGGTGGTTTTGTATCATGAACCGTAGATAGTAAGATTGGCAAATGATCAAACACACATCGGGGTAAGTGGCGAACCGAAGTATCGTAAGGTTTATGTGGTGCTCTGAACAATAGAACCCCATTCCAACTAAGGGCGGGACTTGGGCTGGTTGGAGGGTCTGCCCATGCCCAGCTCGACTTGCACAAACCTTAACCTGTTTTGCCCGTGGAACTCGGGAAACCTTTGGAAGCCTAACCCGTGCTTGCCCGTTCTAGTTGCTTGAGTTGCCCAATTTGCAAAATAATGACCGGGTTGCCCAATTAAAAATGCTTGTGCACATAAATAGATGGAAAAAAAAACCCAACAGGTTTTTGAATTGGATAAAAAAAAATCTTTGAATTGCATAACGAAAACATAAAGTCCAACTCATATCCTCACATATTTCAAACGAATTCTTAGCAATTAGCATCAAATAGAGTCTTTGATTTCCATAAAAAAAACTAGCAAAGCATTCAACCTTAGTGTGTCACTTTCTCGGGTTGGGAAGATCGGTGCCCAAATCCGTCCAAATTGAAATCGGGTTGATCTTTTTTTGTCCAAACCCGTCCAAGTTTTTAACTAGCTTTGCCCATGTTCGTCCAGTGTTCGGGTTGGGCAGGTCAGATTCAGGCCATACCCGCCCAAGTCTCACCCCTAATTCCAACCGAGTCCGAGCGATTGTCCCAACACTTACGTGGCACTCTAAGCTTGGGACAATTTTGATGTGCACTTGAGGTATCAGAATCCCACTGCAAAGATCGGATAATCTTCGGAGTGCTCCGAAGGACCTGATCCCATCGGATTTTTAGCAATGGCCCCCCTTTAGTTCACACGGTGAAAATTAAAACTCCTATTCTGCAGACACCATATCAAATAAATTAAGATGGGAGGTGATTTGGGTGGGAGGGGGTTGAGTGCAAAGTGGTTAGGAAGTCATTGTTGGGACTCGGTTGGAGATGAACCTCTCCCAATAAGAAGATTTGGATTAGGTGGCCACACAAGTGGGCTCCACAATCCTTAGGATGAGCTCCTAACTCGGATCCAGTTGGAGATGCTCTAAGTGAGAAAAACCTAAGTTTGGAAATTTGTTCCGGGGTTGGGCCGCGCAAACGAAGGACCGGTACGATTAGGTTGCGAGCTGAGGGTTCAGCCACTCGGATCAAGCTTGGTTTGATCTATAACCCAACCCAACCCAACCCAACCGGTTCAAGTTGCATGCTCTAAAACTGGTTCATACCACTACCCGGTTTGAGTTGGTCCGTGGTTAGTCCAGACCACTTCCCGGTCGTTTTCACGCGATCCCGCTTCCGGTTCTCACATCATCCCCACGTGACACTCCTCTGCCTCCGATATGAGAAGTGGGCTGTCCTTCCTCCCTTCTGCCGCTTTGTTCACCACCGGTCTCCTCTCCTCCGCCCGACTCCTCCCTTTGAGACCCTTCCGCACCTCCATAAACCCTAGAAACCCTAGCAGAATCTCATCTCGTTCCTTCGCCACCGTCTCCGCTATGGCTTCCGCCTCCAAGCCCGAGGAAGCCAGGTCCCCTCCCGCCCTTCCGCCCCCTGCCCCGCCCGTCTCCAAGGTACGATCCCCGTTCCCCCCCTCCCTCTCTCTCTCTAGATTCCTGCCATGGTTTGATCGAAGCCCTAAGACCTTTGTTTTGTCTTTTTGTTTTCCTTCCAGTTCAAGATTGCTCTATGTCAGTTGTTGGTAACTGCTGACAAGGAGAGGAACATCGCCCATGCTCGGCGGGCGATCGAGGAGGCGGCTGGGAAGGGGGCCAAGCTCGTCCTCTTGCCTGTAGGTTACGCTCGCACGCATATTGTTTTCTTTTACTATCTTTTCTTTGGTGATGAATGGTGAGATGTTTGTAGGAGTAAAGTTCTTATTTTGCTCACATTCTTAGTTGAACCATCTGGGTCAAATTGTTATGTTGGATAAATATTTTTTTGATAAATTTTAGATTCTTAAAGGCTGAGCCATGTTTGGCATTAATAGGACTCGTAGCTTTAAAAATGATTTATGCATTAATGCGTTTACACGTGTTATCTTGTGTTTAAAAATGCATAAGATCCGATTCAGAATTTTGTAGGAGAATTTTTGTTTTTTAATGTGATAATTCATGCTCTACATGGGTGTATTTTATTCAACATCTTTTGGGGCTCCTTGTATGTATAATGTATTAAAAATTAATTGCTTTATGTTCACACTTGTTTTAGTGCCACCAAGATTATTCGGTCAGATCTAAATGTAATAGCCTCTCATAAGCTTCAGTGCATGTTGATTAGAGTACGCTATGTCAATTACCTTGCCCTTCTGTATACTGTCATAATGGTATTGTTGACCCTAAATACTGGTACATTGTGGAGACGATTCATTCAATACTCTTATCTCGCTCTCCTCTGGGACAAATCTTTATTAATGCAATCTTTTACAATTTTACCCTATCTATCTGTGTTCTTCTTTATATTCTCTACTTGTATACCAATAAAATGGCACCCTCTCTGTTCCTCACCCATGTTTTATTGTATCTACATATTTTTCTTTCATTGATTAGCCGATCAATATCTTTTCTCGCGATCCATGTGGTCTTTCGGTGCAGCCCAAGCATAAAAGAGTAGTGAGGCTTTGACATTGCTTTCCAACCTCTATGGCCTTTGGCTTCTCCTTTCTTGACGTGTCTTCCTCTTCTCGTACGATTCCGGTCCGACAACTTCTTCCCTTTATCTTCTTTGACCCTTCAACTTCTCTTATGCGTGATGTTCATAAGTCTAATGCTTCAGAGCTACCCCAATTACTATCCTGCTACACACCTGACTCATCTGTGAATTAAAGTCCAAAAGTAATTACTTTTCATGATGAACAAAGCAATTCAGTTTAAAGAGGTCATTCTTATCAATTACCTTTCATGATGAACTCCATGAATTCTTTAGGTAGACTTCCCATTTTTTTCTTTTATTGTCCCTCCCCCCCCAAACACACACACACACACACACACACATTCTTTTTTAATCCTCTTTTTGTGGACTAGATTTTAATCATAAAGTTTTTAAACAGATTCTTTTAACCTTATTAAACATTGTTTAGATTGTCTCGATACGAGAAACCTTTTGGAAGTGCCAAAAGGGCCTAGGTTCTAAAATTCTTGTGTTTAACCTTGTTAGACGGTTGCAGTTTTGCATAAACCATTGGTCTAGAGTGGTACCAAGGTTCAAGATCCTGGTATCAGTCGACCCTCGACCGATCTGGTACCAGTTAATGGTTTTTTTTTTTTTTATGTATGAGTACACCTTGGCCTAGAGTAGGGGCAAACCAAATAGGCATAAGTCTAATGGTTACCTAGACAACCACAAAAGAACTTTGGGTTAAATTAGAGTTTAAACTTCAAGTTTGAGATAACACAATAGTCATAAACTTTGTAATGATTCATTTACTTCTACATTGGTACCCATAAGACTTTTGTGCTTAGTTGGGCTTTTCAAAAGTGACGTAGCCTTTGTGTGGGTGTGACGATAAAACAATTTTGAATTTCAAGAGGATGCTATTTTATATTTTGGAAACTATGCATTAAGATGGGAGAATAATATCATGACAATGATGGCGAGCATGTTCCTTTATAATATTTCCAAGCCATAAACAATGCCAAATAAGATAAATAAACAAGATTCATACAAACATAACACTGTAGGATGAAACCTGAACAATGCCAAATAAGAGAAATAAACAAGATTCTTGCAAACATAACACTATAGGATGAAACCCAAACAAGTTATGAGCCAAAGGAGGTTATTAGACGACCAAACGATGCACGACAATCCCTTTTATGATTGTTGGAATTTCTGGACAGCAAAAGGAAAGTTCGAGTAACAATTCATATGATAGAAAAAACGAGATGGAAAAGAAAACCTCCTTGATAGTAGATGAAGCGATGGAGAGGGAGATGGTGAACTAGAAGACTGAGGTTATTAGAAGATGAGACAAATCGATCTTCGTGGTAGAAGCGTCTTAGCATCGGTCAATCAATAAGATTGAGATGAGATGACAGTGAGAAAAGAAGCCGTGGATGAAAAGAGAAGACACAAAGAAGCAAGAAGAATCAACGGGAATTAGGATAATGAGAGACAATGCTCTCCAATGATTTCTCATTCTCAATTTATCCAAAATCTAATCTTTTAGGGTTCCGATGATCATCTTTTATAAAAGAGACGCCAACTGTAAGAGTTGTTAGATCACATGAGCGTCATGAGATGCTCGCAGCCTCGCAGGAATAGCAGGGGCAAAAAGGGAAAAAGAGGGAAAGAAAGAAGAGACGGGAGGGAGTCACGACTGATTTCGGTCCGTACGGGAGGCCGTACGGTGAGGAGAGAGAGAGAGCGGAAGAGGGGGTGGCGGCTAGGGTTGTATGGCCTTCTTTTTGCACGGTGTGATCTTTGCCCTCGGTCGCGACTTAAACCTCCTTCGATTTCATCCCTTGGATGAGTTCATCCTACAATGTCTACTTATTTCATTAATGAACCAACTAATAGAAGTTGGTGTGAACATAACTCTCGCACCTGAGTTTGCTAACAAAAGAAACTTAAATAACTTGAGTTTTAAGTGTTTGATCAACACGAACCAAAAACCAAAAGTGCTTGAAATTAAAAGAGCTATATAATGAACCAGAAAATTTTTAATTTTCCTTCACTCAAAATCTGTGCCCAAGTTGTTGATGTATCACTCCCAATCATGCTACCCCTTACCAATGTGCCTAAGGGACGTTTTAGAGGAATTGTGTGTTTTTTAATCATGGAACGTTTCATAGTACTAAAAAAATATTGTAAGTCAAAGATGATGTATGAGTTACTGTCTTGTTAAATTTTGACTCCATTAGTAAACCTAGTTTTGTGCTTCCCATGATTTCGAACGTGACCACTCAAAAAATAGCATGATAACTTTGAAGTTAACAAAGCAAGATTTTAAGAATGGTTTGGAGCTGCAGCTTGTTTGATTGATGAGCAAATAGGCCATTTTTATAGTCAAGCTTACTCACTAAATTAGAGAAAAACGTTGCGAGAAAGTTCATTTTGAAGTCAAGCTTATTCTTTCTTAAAAGAATTTGGAGAGTTTGAAGGGCAACAAAATGTCTATATTTTTAGGTTCCTTTGGGATTTCTCTAGGGGCTTTTTTTTTCTTCTACATGAAGTTTAAGAAAAAAAATCCGGAAAACACATTTCTAGATGATTTCTAGTTGCCAGTTTGCTGGGTAGGCAAAGAAACATGAACTATTTTTGTAAAATAAATGTTATATTTTCCACCCTAAAGCATCGCAGAATAACAACTGCACTACTTTTCTAGTTTGGATAGGATATTCGAGCATCTTTTCCCTAAAAAATACTGGAAAACTGTTGTCATTTTCTGAATTTATCACCAGAATAACCCAACTTGTCCACTTATTCCTTTTCTCAAGGACCTTAACCATTACTTAACCTTTTCTTCATTTTTCTTTCATTTCTAGGGAATATCTTCTTCTTATATTTGTCTATTCGTTCTTTGTTTGGTTAATTTCATTTCTTAGAATTGTTAATTGACTTGAAGATTTGTGTTTCTTGTTATTTTTATTGTCAAATTTTTTATTTGCTAGTTCAACTGATCTGAGAATTTTGTTTGACTGACATTGGTTATTTATCCGTTACATAATCTATACTATATTTTAGTCAGTCTACCTTTTGTCAATTCTTATCTATTATGTTTTTGCTCATCATGATAGTTTTTCCTGCAATTAAGATACAAAAACTTCTCTTTCGTTCATGGTTCGATCTTTCCTTTAAGTTTGGTTGGTTTGATTCTTGTTAGGAAATATGGAATAGTCCGTATTCAAATGATAGCTTTCCAGTGTACGCGGAGGATATTGAAGCTGGTGGTGATGCAGCCCCATCATATTTAATGTTGTCTGAAGTTGCTCGCAGTCTGCAGATTACAATTGTTGGAGGTTCAATTCCAGAACGTTCTGGTGAGCACTTGTACAACACATGCTGTGTCCTTGGCACGGATGGAAGGCTCAAGGGTAAACACAGAAAGGTACGAGTCAAAATTACTTCTGATGTTGGCTACATGCTGTGGTATGCACTATTTCTTTTTTTATTTTATACAAGTATGAAAATGTACACAAATATCTAATTACTGTGAAAATCTAGATATATATTCGGATTTTGATGTATAACTAGGTATCCTTAATCCTACCATTTGTTTGTTTTGCAAATCCTCAATAAAACTTCATTTGCTGCACCTTCCTTTTCCACAAGCAAGTACTTACCCTTTCCCTGAGGAGTGAGGATCTCATTGTTTATAGTAGAAAGAAGTGTATATAGGTTGATGATGGTCTTCTAATTTGCACTGATTGCATTACCTAGCTCTTTAAGGATTGAAGCTGTGTTGAGCCCTATGCCACGTTGTGGTTCTCTACAAATTCTAGGAAGGAAGAAACAAGCATGTTCTCCCAACATAGAAGACAAACCATGACAATGATGAAAATAGTCATATCACTCGAAGTTCTCTAGTTGAATCTCTCTCACGCGTGCACGCATACACACAAACACGACTTTGAGTAAAGATCTTCAAATTGTCTTGAGATTAGGTTTTCCACATCGGTTTATCAACTCCCATCCTTGACCCCCTAGCAACTTTTATAGCAAAATCTAGATAAGTTTGTGGAGATGATGACACAAGTCATGAAGAACCACGTGAATGAAACCTCAGATCTTCAACAAGAGAACCATGAATTGAAAAGGCAGACAAAAAAAATCACCGATTCATGCTTTAGTACTTGATCAGGAAGTAGAGTCACGAAGAGAACTGCCTCCAGTGCGGTCGGAAGTCTCGAAGTCACTAGAGGAGTGTCACTTAACTATCGAGTCTGCCGTTGCTGAAATCAAGAAGTCTTATTGTCATAATCACCAAATTCTGGTTCGGACCGTTTGGCAATAAGTCGGTGAGGGTAAAACTCGGAAAAGTTCGGTGAAAATCGAAAAGTTCGGGAAAAAAAAAGAGGGGGGGGGGGAATCGGGGGAAAAAAATGGGTTCGGGATTTAATTGGCGATGATGAAATTTGAAAAAAAATCAACAAGTTCGGGACCTTTGAGTCAACTTTTAGCCTATATTTAAGCAACTAAAACATTCAGAACGATATTCATAAGACAAGAAGTCAATCTATAGTAAATGAGAATGATTAGAACTTAATCATGAAAATCATGAGATCTTTGATAGTTGAGACAAACAAAGCTGAGGGTATAGGATTGTCTCTGAACAATGAAACCCAATGAAAGAGATTGAGCACAATGATGCGTCATTATATTAGAATAGGGCCTATATATAGTTATAGTTGGCAAAATCCATACAAATAAGCACCTAAGTCACATGGCTCATATGCGTATAACATTACATATGAACAAGTCAGTATAAATCCTCAAGGATTTTGTGCATAAGGAGCTATGCAGACCTTGCAGAAGGGTACAAACGGTGGGATAGAGAAAGGATGAGGTTTTACTAGATTTGGCGTTTTAAATACGATTTTTTGAAAAAAAAAAGGGTAAAAAACGCCGAATTTGGTGATGTATTAAGTCTGGGTTATGAAACGACTATTAATTGACTGAGGAATAATCCACGCTTTAAACACGTTTTTTTTTAAAAAAACGGAGAACTATAGATCCACTGCAAAAATACTTAAATCACAAGAAGAGGAAGACTACGTGGAGCACACAACCGCCAGGGGAGATAGGCATGAAAAAGAGTTATCGACTATGAGAGCACTGACGAGAGCTCTGATTCACTAGACTGGAAGCACTGGCGTCATCGTGAGAAAGACAAGCACTGGCGCATCACCAAGACTCGTAGTAGCTATTCCGGATCGAGGAATCGATACTACGATGATCAACTTGTGGGGGATTGCCGTAGGGGGTATTGAGCAATCCCCTATAGCTTTGAATCTCCAAACGAGAAAGTTTCCAAACCGGTGGACCCAACATAAGTTGGAAATGTTTGACGGTAGCACTGATCCTGTTGGCCACCTCATAAACTTCTATCAAACACTAGTAATATATAAATCCGATCACATTCTTTCCAACATCTTCGCAAGCAGTCTGAAGGGAACTTCCTTGACTTGGTTCCACAAACTTCCAGTGGGATCAATTAAGAGCTTTCAAGACCTCGCAGGGCAATTTGTATGCCAGTATGAGAGAAATCGCTCGAGATCTAAAAGTTTAGGGTCCCTGTTTAGTCTATATATGAAGAACAAAGAAAGTCTATCCACCTTCCTCACTTGTTTTAACGTAGAACTGGCGTATCTTGATGATGTATCTGGTCAACATAAATCCATCATCTTGACCTTCAAACAAGCCCCTCCATCCAATTCAAGGTTGATGGAGTCCTTGATTTTAAGTTAGCCCGAATCTCTAACAGAGATGCAGTGTTGTCAAGGCGCAGTAAGGCGTGCGCCTCAGGCGCGCCTCGAGGCGAGGCGCAGGTATGCACCTCAGGCGCATTCTGGCGAGGCGCGTGCCTTGGGCACCTTTGGCGCAAGGCGCAGGGTGGCCGAGGCGCGCGCCTTGATGAATTTTGGTTTTTGGTCTACACGTTTTTTTTTTTTTGTGATTTTGGTTTTTTTTTTTTGGGTTTTGGTATTTTATTTCAATTCTTTTCGGTTTGAATAAAAGAGCCCAACTCTCCTTAGAGCCTGGCTCTTTCTTTTTGTTACTCAACACTGTTTATGAGTTCATTTATCAATTATTACTTATGAGCATTGTATGCATTTAACTTATGAATATGATGTTGGCATGTTGCATAATAACTTGTGAATTATTATTTTCACACAATTGTTCATTTATGGCCACTACTTATGAGCATAGTTGTCAAGGCGAGGCTAGGCGCCTGGAGGGAGCCTAGGAGCCTAGGCGTGACCTTATGTGTATAGGCGTGACCTTATGTGCGTAGGCATTCTCCAGGCACGTATATATATATGTATAGTTTATACTTGCAGGTATATATGTAATAGGAAGCAATCTAACACCTTACTAACATGAAATTGAACATATTATAGTCAAATGCATGCAACACAATGACACATATATAATATAAATAAGTAAACAACAAAAGGAACAAATAGAATACAAACACTTGCTAACATAAAATTGAGCATATTCTAATCAAATGCATACAACACAATGAACACATAGTATAAACAAGTATACAACAACAAAATGAATAAAGAAGATGGGAGCGGGTTGGGTTTTACTTAAAAAACAAAACAAAAATCATTGCCTAAAACTAGGGGTGCGCCTAGGCCGTCGCATAGTGAGGTGTGCCTTGGCGCACTAGGGCCTAGTTGTCTCCGAGCGCCTAGTTCGCCTAGGCGCGCGCCTTGACAACAATGCTTATGAGTTATATGTATTGTATATTTGTATGCCTTTATTGTGTTGATTTAATTGAATAGTGATTATATTTCTCTTTTTTTTTCATGAAATATAATTTTTTATGAATTTCATATTTTTTACAATTATTATTAATTTTTTAAAGATTTTTTTTTTTTTGGATCCTTACACACTAAGGCGTGCGCCTTGCGCCTCAGGCTCCAATGGCAACTTGCCCCTCAAGCACGCCTCGTCGCCTTGACAACACTGCAGAGATGCATCGAAGGGTAGAAGATTGCATCAAACTAGAAGAAATGGTGCTGGAGCCAAGGAAGCGCTCCAGCAACGGGAAGAAAGAAGAAGTGGTGAGCGTAAAGAGAAAGCGAGCCTAGGCAGGGTAAGACATTCTGATATGACCCTCTAAGGCTAAAGATAGTCTTCATCCATTGAATGCTCCTATGAAACGCTCTTTGAGAAGATGTCAACGGAAGATCAAATTAGGTGGCTTAGGGAAGTCCCCGAAGGAGTGAGAAAGGAAAGGAGTATGAAGTACTATTGTAAGCTGCACAAATGCAAAGGACATAGACCTGCATGAATTTTAAACATCAAGTGCAGGAAATGTTGAAAAAAATGGCCGCAACAATTTAGAGGCAAACCTCTAGAAGAAGGGGATGTCACCCTTGAGCCACAAAATAGAAGGGGCAAATGAGAATGAAGGCTGACCTACCTATCTATGGGTATGGTGGAGATTGGAAACCCACCAAGAAGAAGGTGCGGGTCCAACAAGAAAAAAATAAAGTGGGTGGGTCGCCTAAATGCCTTCTCTGTGGACAAGAACCTGTGAACCCTAGAATAAGACTGTTGTTCACTGAAGAAGATGAACGAGTCACCTATCCTCATGAAGATCCATTAGTCATCACTTTGAAAATTGGACACTACAACATGCATCGAATCTTAGTGGGTAGTGGTAGTGCGGTGGTCCGTGGATGCCCTTTGATTTGGTAGCCTATTTGACTCTAGTAGTTCGACTCATAAATTTTGATTTTGTTAGTTTTGAACCAAACATGATCCACTTTACGAGCTGCAATAAATGATAAACAAATTTCCCCATTCCTATGTTACCTGATCATGATCTTATTGTTCATTCACTGATCATGATCTTAATGTTCATTCACTGATCATGAACCACTACTGCTAGGAGTTCCATGTTAAATCCAGGTTCAAGAGTTATCCTGATCATTGACAAGTTTAAGCTGGACCCTTGGAGCGGATGGTATAACTGCTTCAAAGGCTGAACCGAGGTCAAAGGATTAAAATACCCTTACTTTGGTTTTATGCATAATAAAAATGGGGATCAAGATGAATCCTAGTATTCAAGTGTAAGGATCCGTTTGAAAGATGAAGCCAGTGAGGTTATAGTTATACTCTGCCTATGCTGCTTTGGATCAAATAGCCTTTAAGCCATTCTTGAATTTGTACATGTTTAATAATGGTGAACAATTGTACCTATTACTTTCCTGATATCTTCTAGGATTGAATTGAAAGCATGAATCATTTAGTCAGAGGCATTTCTTGTTTAAGGATGTGAGTATCTGTGATTTGACAAAAAAGTAAAATACACATGAAACAAGTCACAAATTCATAAACCTTGGGTGGTTATCAATATCATCCCATGAAACTCGTCACATAGTGCGATTCTTCTGTTAATGGCATGGAAATTTGCAGTCACATGGGGTCATCTTTGTCTTATTCGAGAAAACAAAGCAAACAGTAGCAGTTTCAATATTTCTATTTCTTGGTTTTTTGACATATCGTAGGTTCATGTTAAACTGTTCTTTATTATCCTTTTACTGTTTGGTGGACTGAAATGTCTCATATAAAGCATGTAACGAAATACAGCTGCATCTCTTTGACATCGATATTCCTGGAAAGATTACCTTCAAGGAGTCAAAGACCCTTACAGCTGGACAGCATCCTACTATTGTAGACACAGGTTTGACATTCTAAATTTAATGGTAACTAGGCAGGTGGTAACCGATCTGAACTAGTATCTGTCTTCTCAATGCATGCAATCCCAGATATACATTCCTATGTGCTGAATATGTAATTAAATATTTGTACTGTAACCCTTTTCTTTCTGTAATGACTCATACCATTTCTCTATTGCAGAAAGCTAGCATTGCTAATTGGATTATTACAGTAAACTGGTGTAGATCTTTCTAATGCCAACTTCCTGATATAGAACGTTTCACCAATTAAATCGACTAATTGAAATGCAATCACTTTTGCGACTCTACAATTACATAATATTATAATAGATCCGATTAGAGTTACACTTAATATTTCTCAATTGAGCATATAAGATCGGAAGCAATGTTGAATAGTATTGACATGGGAAATTATTCTCCACATGTAAATCAAAAATTTAAATTTCCTAGTATGATGATTATGATCATATATATTAGCCCTGATAAATGTATTGAAGCATGCCTTTAGGTATAATCATACTTAAATCGTCCTAGTCTCATATCACTATCATTACCATGACCCCCCCTTCTCTCTCTCTCTCTCTCTCTCTCTCTCTCTCTCTCTTCCCCTTTTTTATGGGATGGCTTATACATCTTCCTTTTGCTTTGTACTTATCGGACATTATATTTCGCATCAATACAAGCTTTCATATCCTTATAATAATTAAAGGCGGTCATTTTCTTGTGTATTTACCTACTCTTTTTTTTTTTAACACGGGTTCCTCTTTTTCTTGGGCACCTTTTTGTCATATGTCATTTTTCTTGCCAATAAATTGCTTGGTTTTTGCAGTTCGACTTTAGGTTATAATGGTGCAACCTTTACTATTTATTAAACTAGTATGGAACCTGGGCAAGACCCGGGTCGCTGCCACCACCACCACTGTCGCTGCCACCAATCATCAATACCGTCATTGTGGCCATGATAGAGCCGCCACCACATTAAGTGAGAGAGGGATGGAAGGGATCAGGAGAGAAGGTGAAAGGAAAAAAAAAAAAGAAAAATGGAGGGAAGGACTATGTGGCATAATTGGAAGTAAGGTTTTGTTTTAATATATAGTAATATACTAATATATTAGATGATATAAGGCCCTTGAAATTATGGAAGAGGGGAAAGAAGGGAAGGAAAAAAACTTTCTGCCATCCAATTCCTTTTGATAGCAAAGATTCAAATATTTATGACAATTGTTGTTAATGCCATCCAGAATCCCAGATTACACAATACTTCAAGTCTTGTCCACAAATAAACCCACACCAAAAGCTAAACTCTACCACGGCTACAACTCATCACATTATTCCCAACACCTAATATCTAATATTCCGATGTAGAATTCTTGGATTCATTCATCTAAAATGTGGGTAAGCGATTTGAGAGATCTCAAGCTTAGGCTTGGAGTTCATCTGAGGATGATGAGACTTGAGAGGTCTGAAAACCGTAATAGAAGACGACCTTCCCTTCTTCATCGGCACGTGCTTACTCTTTCATGAATCTTTACGCCGATTGACCTCCAGGGCCTTTTGCTCCCTTGCCTGACTTCCTCTCCCCTCCGCTATCGTTGCTATAACTGTCTCCGATTTCATTTTTTAAGAACATGAGAGGAGGATGAGAGGATGAGGTAGGGAAAGAAGAGAGGTAGACGATATGAAAAAGTCATGGTAAGATGGGAAGGGGGAAATATCATATCGGTAAGAAAATGTTAATATGTCTTAGCTGTTCTAGATTCTGGAGCGCGACCTTACAAATGGGCTATCAAATCCAGTTTTCAATCGCAAATCCAAACTCTTGAGGTTCTAAAAAGGAAGTAAAAGAAGGCGAATGAATCTACTATATAAATCGTCCCTGAAGGAAATCTCTAATTGTATATTGAAGTTCACCTCCCCTTTTCGAAAAAGAGCTAGAAGGGAAACCCGTGGATAGGGTTGCAACTCGGGTGGATTGGGCGGCAACCCAAGCCCAACCCAAGTAGTAAAACCTTCAACCCTAACCCAACCTCCAACCCGAGATGCCTAGCCCAAGCCCAACCAAAGCAAAAATTTCCATGCTTAGGTTGGGCTCGGGTTAGCCCAGGTTGGTAGAATGGGTCGGGTTGTGCTGGTTCGAGTATACTTATTTCCAATCATTGTTTAAAATTTTGACCTTTGAAGATTAAAAACTGAAAAGACTTGCTAACACTACCATACAACTTTTGTTGCATTTTTATCCATACAATTTACTAGATCATCATATAATATCTTTATTTGATAAGCAGAAAGCAAATAAATAATATGGGATTGGGTGAAGCAAATGGTTGTGATTGCGACCCGTCAATACTCCGGATGGTTGTGATTGTTATCTATATATTAAGACTCATAGATATACACGAGTAGTCGGGTTCGGTTTGGGTCGGGATGCCTGACCACTCAACCCGAGCCCTGCCCAAATTCTACTTGGGTTGTTTTTGTTTAAACCCTAACCCAACCTAATCTTCAAATACATCCAATCCAAACCCGCTCAAAACTCGGGTCGGGTCCAACCAGCCCAAGTTGTAGCCCTACATGTGGAAGAATATTAAGATAGACTCATGAGGGAACCCAACAAAAATGTCAAAGATGATCACGAGGAGTCCAAGGAGGAGTGGTGCAAGTGCTCGAGGAAAAAATCACGAAGAAACTATTGATGACCCGAGATAAACATACCGATGAGCTTGATAAGAAGCATGCGATAAAAGTTGTGGATGTGTATTCGTCATCAAATGACTTTCCATGTTTGAGAAATACCATCACTTTTAAAACCCAAGAAGAATGGACTTCACAAAACGAGGGGAAACCTTTGTATTTTCATTGGGAGGCAAGCGAACATAGCATATACATCCAAATATGTGAAGCATGCTATAGTCAGAAGGAGATAAATATACTCGCTCAAGGGTGCGCACTAGAGAGAACATAAGAGCAGGTGATATTAATGCGGTTAGATGGATTTAGAATGTCTCAGTCTTGAAGCAATGGGGAGTAGACGCAAAAATGAGAGGAGTCAGAGTAGGTTCGAGGATGTGACAATGGGATCTCTCAGTCACACCATTTTGCTCATGAGTGTGAGGACATGGCTGTTGGTGAAGTGTGTAGTAATTGAGAAGAATGTCACGAATATCGGAAGAGATACTCATGGTCACAAATAGAATGAAAGACTTTAATGCGTTTTTGAAACTAGATATATACCATATTAGTGAAGTTGCATAATCCGTGCAAACTCAAAATGATGTTACATCATGTGTACTCACGTACAACTGAAAAAAAATCATCAATAAAACTAACATTGTAGAGAAAACCTATCATAAGAAGATTAGGGGTGCCAAAACATAGGGAAAAAAAGGAAAGGCCAAGTGCTTGGCCAACTTATAGGCATTAAAATTAGAGAGTAGTAAAAGAGTTTGGGTATAAGGCACTAGACTGAATTAAAGTTTGAGCCGAGGTTCAGAAATATGACCAAGTTGTCCGTGCTAGATATTAGTAGCAAAAAAAAGCTAGGAGATGAAAATGGCATAGTCGAAGGCGGGACAAGGAGATACTCAATTTGGTATAAGCCTCCCACTATACAATCAATACCAATCCTCCTGCATGTATGCAGATTTTGTAAAAAAAAAAGGATTAAATTGTATAACCAACATCAACAACACAACTCACATAAGCTAAGTAGCTAACTTCATAAAATGGTGGGGAACATGAATCACAGAGAGAGCGTGGGTAGGTCATAAAAGTCGGAGGTGGGGGTAATAGAGCCACACTAAGAAATTGTAATAAGACAACCATCAACAATACGAATTCTAAGTTGAGAGGGAATGATTGAGCAATTTACAAGAAGAGAGCCATCAAAAGTCGTATAGTGTGTGAGGCCGTCGACTCTGATATTCTTGAAGAAGAAGCATTAGAAGTAATAAACATAGTTGAAGAAGCATCAGTAAGTCTGACAATATGAAGGAGCCGCTGAAACGGGTGGATCTGGCTAGTAAACTTAAAGAACAATGCGTCAGTTGGAGTTGCTCCAAGTATCGAAGCAGAAGCACCAACTGACTGACGAATAGGTTTGGTATCTACAACACCAACCAATGAGCGCGAACACAGGTCATTCCTCTCCTTAAATAGCCAAGACTCAACAGTTACATGCCCCTCTTTTTACAATAAGCACAAAAGGGATGATTGTACTAGTTTCCATAGTGACGCATCATAGAAATGGATTGTGCCCTGTAGATGTCCCGATTGTACCAGTTACCATAGTAAAGAGAAGACCTCCATTATCAGATTGCACAAATGAACATGAGCATATGAAGTTTTTCAGACGATCACAAGACTTCCCCCTTTCAATAACACTATTCATGATGGACAACGAATCAGTTTCTGAGAACACAAAGGAAGGAGGCAACTTGAAACCTCTGTAGGGAGTAGGTGAGGTTGAGTTGGAGAGAAGTTATTCGTTACTGTTTGCAAAGGGGTGCCTCAATGGTGCCGAGCTCACGAGATCCTCATTTCCTCTCCTCCAATAAAGATCACTTATAACAATGATCTGGTGGTGTTTTTTCACATATCAGAGGGTAGTGACACTGAGGTCTTCTCCGTTGTAGTTCAAACAGTTTATCAGACCACAAAAGATGAAAAATCCAAGTGAATAGTGCATGCAATCGCCAAAGACTGTCTGAGTAGAAGCAAAGGGCATAACGAGGGATAATTCTTTGTTAAGTTGATTCCCGAGCACGATAACAACGGACATAGACTTTGTATTGTATCGTCTTATCAATGCCAACAATGATGAGCAATTAGAATTTCCACTTGAAGTCACCTTCTTCATCTTCCTCAACGTCACTGGTGAGCACTCAACAAAGATGCAACCGACGGGATAGCTCTAGATCCCGACGACATCTCCAAGCACTGACGATGACAACAAATAGGGGGCAACTCTGCGGTGGCACATGTGTCAAGGATAGGTGACGCTGCAAACGACACTCCCTAAAATTCTGGCCCTCGATGGTGGAGAAGAAGAAAAGTGCATTAAGGCTAGTCCAGTTCAACCAAATGAGCAGTTTGACCAATTTGTTAGGTTCTACTAAATGTTTAATTGGTTGGACATCGAAAATGTTTGTTGGGTCGGGTCGACTAGTCAAAAGGGATATACACAATATAAAAATGACTGGTTGTTAGATCAGAAGAACAATCCAAATCTTCCCTTTAATACCCTATAGGGTTCAAAGCAAAATAGGGGAGGTGAAGGCGTCAGTCGGAGTTACTGCAGTTGTTGAGGTAACTTTAAGGGCGGTGATTGACAAGAGGTGAAGGCGACAATTGAAGGTATTGCATCAACTGTTCCACCACCAACTATCCAACGGTGAACAAATATGCTAAGATGGCAGTGGTTTTGATGGAAGATGCAACATGGTGAAGGAGATTGGTAGATGCCATTGCAACTTGTGCCGAGGAAGATGCAGCTGATGGAAGATGGAGTTGCACATGTACGGTGAAGGAGCTACCGTGCAAAGGAGACAGAGGTGATTGGAGCTAATGATAATGGGGCCAGAGATGATGGGGCTGGAAAAACGGAGGCAATAGAGCCTCTCTCCAACCGAAGCTCTAAGGTGGCATGTGGAGATGGACGAGTTCCAGGCTCTGATACCATTAAACTTGTTGAGCAAGTGAAAACTCATCTCAGTTGGACAAAGTGTATACAAAAAAAAGATGACCGTGGTCACCAACATGGTAAATGTACCACACAAGGAATGTAAGGAAAGGGAAAATCTGTACTAAGTGCATACAAATCAAACAAAATGTTTTCCTGTTTCTGATTGACCTTTAAGAAAACGTCTGTCTGCATTCATAATTTTATGCATTGGATAATGTAGCCTTTCTTGCAGACTAACTATTAATTTTTTACATGCAGATGTAGGGCGTATTGGTATTGGTATTTGCTATGACATTCGTTTCCAGGAACTTGCGATGTTGTATGCAGCAAGAGGTCTTATTCATTCATATGTTGATTCTAATATTTTATTTATCCAAAAACGCTGATGTAGAATTTCAATGTGGATACCAGGTGCTCATTTGCTATGCTATCCTGGGGCATTTAACATGACAACTGGTCCCTTGCATTGGGAGTTGCTGCAAAGGGCACGGTAGTGTTATATTTTGGAAAAATTATGTTTTCTATCACTTTACTCAATAGTACTGTTTTTTGTAATGATTTTGTTGGAGAGAATGGAAAGCGTGCGGCACCAAATACAAACATTTTACCTTCTTGGGTTATAACTTACAACTATAGTTGTGAATGATGATGATAGGCTAGTACAAAAGGGTAGAAGTTCCTAAAATTGGTGCAAAATACCCGGTAGGCCACTTAGTTTGAGAATCCACATCTTTAATCCTGAACCGCAAGATAAAAAATTCTGAAGGCTTCAGTTGCAGGAATCATCAGAATCCCTATATAACCCACTTTAAATGGTTGTTAAGTGCTTCCGAGGATGATAAGTACTGGTGCTATGATCCCGTCCATGAAGAATCACGACTCCGAGAACAAAGGTTCTTGATCGTTTCAGATTTGCTAATCTTAGAGCCAAATATGTGAATCGGGAAAAATAAGGTTTGATTTGGATAAATGTTCGTCAATTTAGAGAGTGAGGGAGATCTACCAATCTCTATCCTCGTGGAAGATCCAATTATTTGCAGGGGACTTTTGGGAAAACTGAAAACTGTTAGAAGTGAGTGAGATCCTGTGCCTGATGTAGGATGAGGAACAAGCTCCCTGGATCTGCATCTGTGAGAGCATGCACGCCTCTATTTGTCATTTCTCAAATTAAAAGTTGGGCCTCTATAGTTATATTTTTGATATGGTTAGTTTAGGATAGGAAACATGTTCAAGAGTGATATTCTCAGTTATGGTTGCTTATATTGCATAGCATATTAGTTAGTTGGTTGCCACATAAACAATATACTAATATAGGAAACACAATTGATTAGTTTACAACTGGAAGTGCATTCGGTGACATGCTTTGCTGAATATATCAATGAAATGAATAAGAACAAAGTGTGACAAACTTCAGAATACACACTTTTAATATATTCTATATGTTCAATATAATAATGTTTCAAGTATACACTTCATAGATAAAACCTAATAACTATTACGCAGTTCCACAACAACATGATCCATATAACACTTTAGTAAATTTTTGTAGCTAACCCATCAGTACATACCATGGCAGCCCTTCTATTTATTTCTCCAAACGTCTAAATTTTGAATTTACTTACATTATCATATAACTACTGATTTAATTTTAATTGTACCAATAACACTTCTGATGTGCTACCACCCCTTGATTTAATTTTATTTGCATATTTTCCAGTTCTATGCAACTAAGAGGTTTTAACCTATGCATCGAGTTGTCATAAAAATGATTGATGAGAGGAGAATCAACTTTGTTCATCATTATCCCTACATCTTAAGACACAAATGCATCTAAACCCAAAGTCTGAGTTGGTCAAATCTTATCTTTTGTTTTTGGTTCCGCTCCTACAGCCACCTTGGAAATTATCGAAGCTCAGTTACAAAACACATCAGGGATGAGGCCTTGGAGTGCGCCCAGGATCTCCTTGGAATCCACCAAAGAGTGGAGATGAACCCACCTTTGAATCTATCAACGCCTTCCTTGGAATCCATCAAATAAGAAGAAAACTAATCTACAAGGAAGAAGAGTCAAATTTCTCGAAACTTATCAAGTCAATATTCTTATAAATTTGTTGCAATACATCATTATACTGAGAAGAGAAACTTGAACTTCTAATCCTACTCAAACTAGGAAAGAAAAGATAAAGATAGAAACTAACCTTAAAATAAAAGTAATTTAGAGTCCTATCAACTTCAGTCGGGAGCCTGGTAGTTATTTGTTTGTTAAAATCCTATTGGAGTGGGAATCTCTTCAGGGTCCTTTTAATGGCTGTGGATGGGTTGCGAGTCGGTCTCTCTGGCTTCGTTGAAGGAGCCCGCATGCTGGGGATGCACACTTAACGATGGATGCGTAAAGTAGGGGGGGCTTTAAGGGGTGATCGTTCATTTTTTTCATATTTTTTCTTTGACTTAGAAAGAGTGGCGAGCGTTGGGGCTATTGTCTCTACTACGTCATAGTCATTTGAAACTGGTTGAAACCCTAATAAATTTATTTTTAATACAATGTTGCAAAACTTCGAAAATACATCGCAACCAAATTGAAACTTCTGAAACTGCACTTAAAATTGGCTATTGTTCATTTCATAAATTGTTTCATTTTGGCTATTGAAAATACCAAAATGTTTTGCCTGTAATGAAATGTTTTGCTTGAAATCTTAAACCTTGTTTACATGGAACGATTGCAAAATCTAAGTTAATTTCTGCTTCTTTCATATGGTTCTTCAAAGGACTACAGAATATTAGAAGTTCATAAAATTTGTGAAGATGGGAGATGAAGGTAAGATAACCATTGATCCATTTATTTGGCATTACGTATCTATGAGGGATCGCATGATGTTAAGAAGTTGCAACTACTTAGAAAGGTGCAAGATGATGATCTTTAGGCGGTACAAACTTAACTTAATGGGGTGATGTAGATATGAGAGATCAACCAAGTTCCTTTTAGTATGATGAATGCGAAGTATGTCATGCTTTCTCCTGCTCACTTGCCATCCATATACTTTTACGGGTCAGTACATCTGTGGGCACCCCCAAGGCGGTGGGATGAGTGGTTGCTTTAAGATAGACTCCGTCCACTGCTTCCCTTGCCCTATCATTGGATTCATCGAGACGTTTTGAACATTCTGTTAGTCCGGGCCCGGGCTAGCGAGGTTACTTTCTCTTCCAGAAGAGATCGATGTCGATTACCCAATAGATTGAGTGTTAGAATATAGGTGTGAGACTTGGGATGGAAGGAAGAATCAGATTCATGCATGATTGAAACCGTAGGAATAGAGATCCACTTCGGCAATAGGATTGGCATGAATCACATATATATTATGGGGAAGAATGACCTGTCACCTTGGCTAGAAATGGTACTAACTGAATGTGTAGGATGGTCAACAACATATGAGTGTATGTTGTGAAAAAACAGAAGCTATCACTAGATGCACAAGTCATCACATTTTTTTTACAAATTGATATTGATGGCACTATCTTCCTATCCGATTGACAGCAGCTGGAAAGTTCAATTGGAGGAATGATGTTGGAAAATAAATATGGCTTAAGTAGGGGAGGATCTTTTCTACTTGTTAAACCAAAATGTTTTCTCGAGTTGCGGCAGGTTTAGCCTGTTCAGAGAGCTCACAATTTGCACAAGACTAAGATAGACAAGTTGAGTTGGACAGTAGGTTCTGGCCTTAGCTCACGTAGTTGATGAGGATTCTGTTAAATTTTTGGGTTTGAATCCTGCTTACCAATAATGGTAAGTTGAGATTAGTCAGATTTTGAAACGAAAAAGCTGTACATCACTGGTGGGTTGCCAATTTGCCATTTGCTTGTGTTTGCATTGAACTGTGTATTGTTAGTTGTAGATGGTTTTGATCATGTTCTTGAAGGGTGATACCCGCTTTTGAATCACATGGCAAACCGTGGGTTTTTAATAGCTTTTTCTGAAGCATAGTTGATATAAGATCATACATTTTGTCAACTTGGTATATGTCTTCATTTCTTCTGATTACATGCCAATGTTACTGATGTTTCTCTCTGTTTTCCTGCCAGGGCTGCTGATAATCAGGTACACATAACCTTTCTTTCTGCCTACATTTGCTGAATAAGCTGTTAGTTTACTTCTGAGTCCTCTGCTTCTGGTAGAATTCATTTGTCTATTCTGGAGCTCCTTGTGTTTTCACTAGTGTAAATTGCCTTCTTATTGAAGGAGTACTTTATTTGTTTGTTTATATATTTTATTCGAAAATGAATATTTGGTTTTCAAAAGACTTGATTTGAACTGTTTCTGAGTTTACCAATACGTCTCTTTAGTTTCAAAAGATAGCAAAAGATGCTAATGCTAATGTAATGTAGATATTTACCATTAAACACCTGAAAAATGATTAGATATGTACTTTAGAATATTACTAAATTCCTGAGTGTGACTATAGCTAATTAGAATAACCTTTATGGTTCTACTTTGGTATATGACCTGAAATTATAGTTTTCTTTGCTCATCTGAGCAACTTTAACATGCAGTTATTTGTGGCAACTTGTTCACCTGCTCGAGATGTTGGTGCTGGTTACATTGCTTGGGGCCACTCCACGCTTGTTGGACCTGTAAGTAGAATTTTTCTTAAAATACCTCTTTCTCTCTCTTAATTATAGCTGAAGCCCCTAAAACTTGTAAATGATTATTTCCCACTTACAACTCTGGCCGTTCCATAAGTCAAAGTTGGAGCATTGACGAATCACTCCTTGTTACTTTTTTGTTTTGCTCATCAGTTTGGAGAAGTTATTGCGACGACTGAACATGAGGAAGCAATCATCATAGAAGAAATTGATTATTCACTTATTGAACTGAGAAGGTAACTAATCTTCTCTGCTCACAAAGGATATTTAGTTTGTAGCATTTCATAGTAAAATATTACATTTTGTTCCATTTGAAATATAAAAATTTATTCTTTTTTCATGGTAGCCATGGATCAATCAGGTAATAACTACTCATTCACGAAGCTGATTGATATTCTATTGAGCCCAATAAGTTATATGCGAAGTAAATCTCTCTCTTTTCATGTACCATCAAACACTCACTACAGACACTATATGGCCGATGCATATGCTTTTCAATCCGACCCATCCGGCGTGGTGGTGAGGCAACTTCAAGTCATCAACATGGATTTCCTGAGGTATATCTCTGGTGGGTGGAGGATCACAAAGCGGAGTTGGCACTAAATGGATCTCTAAGATGCTCCCAGGACAATTTTTTGGAAACTCACTTCGATTGTCGATGTTATATGAGGAAGTTGACCTTGCTTGGCGGCTGATAAATGAGTTGACGGTCATCTAGGTTGAGGAGCACCTTTTCTGCTCTAGTTCTTGAGCGGTGTTGCAAGGTTAACCTTGCTTGGCGGCTGGTAAATGAGTCGACAGTCGCCTATAGGATAAGGATAACCTCTTTTCTTTTTTGCTTTTCAATCCACACGGTTTGCTCTGGATACTCTTCAAGGGACCATTGATGTTACATGGTCATTGTTGTTGCTGTAGTAGTGGAATTAGAGATACAAATTATTAATTATAGGCATTCAACGATTCCGGCATCGATGATGATGTGGTGGCTTCCTTACTCCATTCAAACTTTAGGACTTGGCGGAGAATGCGAGATGAGTGCTCATGCTGAGCACAACGATAATACCACCATTGGAAATTTGGTATGCCTTTGTCATTGTAGATTTTGATGTATTGGAGCTGCATGGAATAAGCTATGAACTATGGGATCGTGTGCACTTGGTGTTCGACTACAAAGGACTTCTAAACTGGTAGCTTTTATTTATCGGCAAGTATTTTTTTGGATGCATTTTTATAGGCAAGTTGGCTATATATATGGTGATTTTTTGGAAGGGCGTGCTAGGATATGAAAAGAAGAATTTGGTGGTCAACAAAATGCAGGGAGCCAACATGACCATATTTTTTTGTGTAGTTTGTAAAGGTTGGTAAAGAGCATGGATGGGCCATAAAAGCACAGGCACACGAGATATAAGAGGACTTCCAGGCGCAGCTTGAGTAGGCAATGTTAGAAAAAGAACCAGCTAACCTCCCATACTTGGATTGGTTCATCTATGTCCATGATTATCTTGTGTGGTACAGGGATTTTGGTACATCCGTAAGTGGGACCAGATGGGACAAGTTTTACAGGAGGTTCAACTTGATCCATTGAATAAAATAAGGGAGTAAATAAGCTCAATTAGTTTGGTAAGTAGGGTGCAATCTATGTAATGCAATATCTGGATCATTCATTTGACCAACCAAGGCTACGACAACAGTTGACAATCAAATTAGTGAAGAAGCTAGGGTACACCAGCTTAGTGGATGGCAAAGCTGTGTGACCTATAACAACCTTACAAATTTGCAAGCCAGGAGAGCCTACACTAGGCCCAACTTGACAGGCAACAGTCAGATCATTAACAATGGTTGGAAGCATGTCTATTGAGCCAGTACGATTAAAGTACGGGAAGTGATTGTCTCCATGGGGATAGTCCACATCCTAAGGCCCTGTTTAGGTTGCGTGATGGAATAAAGATGGAAGGGGAAGGGAACATAATAAGAGTGAAAAATAAAAAATGAGAATGGAGATAAATTAATGGTATAGAATGGTAAAGAAAAATAATAGGATGGAATAATAATTCCATCCCTTTATTTGGTTGCAACAAGGGTCCGGTGGTGTGACAGTAGCAATGACGCTGCAGTGGTAGTGGAAGTAGTAAGTGATTGGTGGTGGTTGGTGGCAGTCTCTGTTACCAAAAACTCCGATTTTTTGAGTAAGTCTCGATTAAAACACAACTTATTCATTAAACGTTCTATGCGCGACTCTTTCCCGATTTTTTTGAAAAAGTCACAATTTTATGAAAAAATCACGATTTTCACATTTTAATCTCGATTTTCTCATTTTAATCCCGATTTATTGCGTTTTAATCCCGTCATGTATTGCTCAAAAAATCTATTGTAACATCTATATATAAATATGTTATAAAATTCTACCGTTTGTTTTCCGACTCTTTTCCGATCTTTCCTACTTTTTTTTTTTATTTTCCCGACTTCTCCCCAAGCCGATTTTTTTCCGACTTCCGACTTGGTAACTATAGTGGCAGTGATGGGTGGCTACGACAGTCAAGAGTGGTGGCAATGATGGTGGTGGTCATAGTCCATGGTACAAGGGTAGTGGTAGTGGTGGTGATGGGATGGTGGTGGTGGTGGTCGATGGTGCATTAATAGTTGCAGTGTGAGTGTGGGTGGTGCAATGATGGGTGGTGGCAATGATGGGTGATGACAGATGTGGTGAGCTAGTGGACTTGTGGTGGTGACGACGTTGGGGTGGTGGAGATGGTGATGGCGTGATTAAAGCGAAGGTAGTTGGTGATAGTAGTAGTAGCAGTGGGTGGCGGCGATGGTGGTGGCATTGGTAATGTTCGGGTGCTGGTGACGGTGGTGTGGTGGTTGTTGGGTCGTGGTGTTGACGAGGGTAGCAGTAATGGTAGGATAATGTTGGCCAACTGGTTATTATAGTATTGCAGTGGAAGTAGTGATGGTGGGGTGGTGGCGGTTGTGTTGG
Organism: Chamaelirium japonicum; assembly: GCA_947650365.1. Classification (NCBI taxonomy): domain Eukaryota; kingdom Viridiplantae; phylum Streptophyta; class Magnoliopsida; order Liliales; family Melanthiaceae; genus Chamaelirium; species Chamaelirium japonicum. Next base: position 14,200,414 of record OX393558.1, read on the forward strand.
TAGTGATAAGGGGTTGGCCGTGGTGTGGTAGCGACAATAAGATGGTAACAATGTTGTGGTGGTATTGTAGTGGTGCGACAATGATGCGGTGGTGATGGCTTGGTTGAGTGGTGGCTATAGTGTAGTTGGTGGTGGTCGTGGTAGTGGTGACTGGTGAGGTGACGACTATAAGAGAAGGCCAATTCTCTTAACTCTGATAAACAATATAGTCTAGTAGAGAAATGGCCATTCACACATTTAAGGAAAAAGTCATTCTCTCATAGAATCTTGATTCCATTCCCATATTCAAACCAAACATTGGAATGCGAATCAATTTCCATTCCATTCCAAACGAAGCGCTTGGAACGAGAAGGTTGATTCCACTCTCATTTAATGTAGCTTAAGTTTATGGGGACCTAACCTCTGGTCGGCCTTCTGAAGAAAGATGCTCCATTGGCCCTCACGTAAGGTTGACTATTCAAAGTGGGGATAAAGGGTTTGCTCCATTACAGTATCCTGACCATGTTGATGACACAACAACGCAGTATGCATGCATGTGTGGGTGCATGTTGTATCCGCACGTGCACATGTGTATTGTTGTAATAGTGTATTATTCGACTTATACCTACATATGATCATTATGGAAGGAACTAAGTGCAATAGCTCAACTACATCATGGTCATCGACAATTTCAATGCAGTAGCTATAGTGGAAGATAAGCACTGGATCAGAGCCATGACGGTGATCTTAACAATCTTGAATTGCTGAGTTCCTCAACTAAATGGATCTTTGAGGGGTCCATTTAATTAGACCTATGTTTATGTAGTGTAACAATCACACGAATGAGCATCTTACATTTATGAGATGTTGGATCATGCGATTTGTAACAAGGCTTGTGTTGCCTGCTTGTCTCAAGTGCGGGTTAAATATTTGGTCAAATTCACGGCAATCATCATACCCTTTTTCTTGTTAACCTTGGTCCGTATCCTCAATAAACTAGGTGACGGTTCTTGTTTGAATTGCATTGGATCTGAAACCCAATGTTGCACCACATAATTGCCTCTGACGTGGGTCCGACATGCTACAGGATCTATTGTACATCATAATCACCAAAAACTGCTGTAGTTGCAGTACAGACTTTGGCGAGAAGCAAAGGAGAGTACAAAGACATCAAGTTCAAAATTTAGAACTTAGTGGCGAAGCTCATGGTCTGAGGTCTGTTTAATTAGACGTATGTATACATAGTGTAACAAATACATGAACGAGCATCCTACATTTATGAGGTGTTGTAACAAGGGTTGGGTTGCTTGATTCTCTCAGGCATGGGTTAAATATTTGGTCAAATCACAGCAATACTGTCCTATTCTTGTTAACCTTGGTTCGTGTCGTCAATAAGCTAGGTGATGGTTTTTGTTTGAATTGCTTTGGCTTTGAGCCCCAATGTTGCACCACATAATTGCCTCTGACGTCGGTCCGACATGGTACAGGATCTCATGTGTTTCATAATCACCAAAACCTCATGTAGCTGCAGTTTAGACTTTGGCGAGAAGCAAAGGGGAGTACAAAGACATCAAGCTCAAACTTTTCGATTTAGTGGTGAAGTTCATGGTTTGAGGATTCGGCCAAACTGACTTAAATTGGTTGAAACCGTTCGATTTGGGCATGTCGTACCAAAACTACCCCTTGGAACCAAATGTGAATCATTTCAGCTTTGAAACAACCATTTCGGATCCGTTTCGTGGCCGTTTCAGACTTGATTCAGTCGGATCAGACCTAAAATGCTTGGAAATTTATTCTCATTGTTTATTTTATTCAATCATTTTACTGCCTTTTTATGACCAAACTTTCAACATATTTGTGTAGCCATTCATAAACTTGGTCATGCTTGCTCTGTCTTTTAAAATATTTAATATATTACCTTTTGGAAATGTCCATTAGCTGCTCCGATTGTTATGCAAATTGTCTTTTGTTTCTGTTATGTGACTCAAACTTTACTTGTGTCCGTTGTCATTTGGTAAAAGATATCGCTTTATTGCATAGTTAAATCTTATATCTGAAGGTATCTTGTGTTGTTTTGGCCAAATGATAGTGTAGGAATATGGTTCGACTAATAACACAACTAAGATTGAAGTGTTTAGCTACTCCGTCCATATAGAAGAAAGCTGATTTTTATAATTTCGCTACTTAATTTGTTAATTTTGGCTTTTTTTTCTACCAACTTTTTCTTTTAATTATTTTTATAGTTAATATATTATTTTTGGCTGAAATATTCGAAATCGTATTGGGCTCAATTCGAACCCGAACCCGAATCCAAGTCTCAAACCTTGGCTAGGATCAGAAATATGGAAAGCCGATCAAAGGGAGATGATAGTGATGAATTGGATCGGATCCGCCATAAAAGCAGATGTAAGAGTTTCAAGATGCTCTGGGAGCTGTGGAAGCAACATCATGGTCAAATTGTTCTTGTTCTTTTGTTTTCCATTTTTTTGGGGAATGGGGGTTAATTTTTTTTCTTTGTTTTTTTTTTTAGTGTGTTTGGGGTGGAGGGTGCGCTTGGATGTTGAATCTGTAGGTGATTCAATATCTATTTGTGCTAAGGCTTTTTCAAACTTGATGTTGTCTCTGGGAAACAAAGAGGAATTTCATAACCCACAAGAAGAGGTGCTTTATATTGGACCGGTCCAAGTCGAGAAGTTGGGTGATCGAGGAAATTATTAAAAGTAAGTAATTGAGTCATTGCTGTAGGAATAATTGTTATAGCCATAGTGTCTTTTCTGATAGATGTTTTACAATTTGGTTGAAACCTTGTTATCCCTAAATCTTCAAAAGTTAGTACAATTTTGATTCCTATAGATCTTAGGGTTTTATTCGATCATGCCCTCGCATATTTAGTAGGTGATATGCATTCTTGAGAACATTATTTTGGATTTCTGAGTGTGCATCCCCTCTTGGGGGTATTATGCAAGAGAACTGATCCAATAAGCCGTCCCGCCCGTAAGGTGGCTGGCCCTGATTCATCACAGCCGTCCGATGGCTGGCAACCCGACGGGTGAATGACACTATCCTTGAATTGATGGCTGTAGATGCATCAGTCCCACCCCACCTTACGGCACGGGACACCCTATGGAATCACTACTCATTATGCAAACCCCATACCTCTTGATGGCTCTCTCTTTTGATTTGCCTAATAATTTCGCAGGTCAAACCTTCCTCTCGGGAAGCAGCGGCGAGGGGATCTGTACCAGTTAGTTGATGTCCAGAGGATGACTTCTCAATAGAGCAAGTTGCCCTGTGGTGGCGATGCATCCTTGTTGAATCATCAAACCATTATGTTTTTTTTTTAAAAAAATAATTGAACGTTCGATCGGTTGTGTTGTTTCAAATATAAATAAATTTGTTGAGATGGAACTTGTGTCTGTTCTTTTTCTCCTCCATCCGCAATGACGGCGATCTGCAGTTCCCACACCTTTATGGAATCACTACTATCCAATGATTCACAGTTCTCATGAATTATCCATGAGCTAATAACATGCACATTATTGTAATTTTTATTCATTGAATATGGTTAGGTTATTGGGATCTAATGTTCTTGTTGCTTTGGCCATTTTTGTTTCTTGTGCCATTTCAAGTAAATGCAGCAGTTTTTTCACATGCAATTTTTTATTTTGGGGAAATGGGTGTTAGGTCCCAGACAACAGATCGGGTTAATGAATCGGACATTCATAAAGATTCCTTTAAGAGGATGTTCCAAATTCATTTTGTAAACCCGAAATTGCCTTCCTTGTCTCCTTTCCATGTTCCCTTTCGAGCAACGCCGGTGACAACAGAGCGACGCGGCGAGCAACAGTGGCGAGTAGCGATCTATGGTTCATATTAGGTTTTAGGGTTAGGTCTAGGATTCATTCCATGGTATGTAGATCATAGATTTTAGGATTAGGTTTAGGGTTAGGTCTAGGGATCACCCCGTGGCAGGTAGATCTTAGGTTTTAGGATTAGGTTTAGGTTTAGTTTAGACGGGAGTGGCATGCAAATAAAAATTTGAAACATATTGAGGGGTATTTTTGTCATATGTTCTTTGGCTTGAATAGATCACTTATTTTGGACCGTTCACTGAGTCTCCTTTTTATCTATATAACATGGCACGACGGTTTTGTGCTGACTCGGACAAAAAGGAACCCAAAGCTGACTAGACAAAAAGAAACGCTGATCACAGCCGTCGATCTCTCTCTATCTCTACCTATCTCTCTCTCTCTCTCTCTCTCTCTCTCTCTCTCTTTCCCCGATCTCTCTCTCTCCCAGTTTTCTCTCTTTCTCTTCCCCCATCTCTCTTTCTCTCTCTCTCTCGGTATCTCTCTTCCCCCAACTCTCTCTCTCTCTCTCTCTCTCTCTCTCTCTCTTTTCCATTTCACTCTCCGTATCTCTCTCTTCCCCGGACTCTCTCCGTCTCTCTCTTCCCCCGACTCTCTCTCTCTCTCTCCCCGTCTGTCTCTCTCTCCTCTGTCTCTTTCTCTCTCTTTTCAGTTTCACACTCTCTCCTCCATCTGTCTCTCTTTTTTTCGTTTCACTCTCTCTCCGTCTCTCTCTTCCCCTGACCTATCTCTCCATCTCTCTCTTCCCCCAACTCTCTCTTTTCCGTTTCACTCTCTCTCTCTCTCTCTCTCTCTCTCTCCGACTCTCTCTATCTCTCTCTCCCCGGTTCTCTCTCTCTCTCTCTCTCTCTCTCTCTCTCCCCCCCCCCCCAGTTCTCTCTCTCTTCCCGGTTCTCTCTCTCTCTCTCTCTCTCTCTTCCCGGTTCTCTCTCTCTCTCTCTCTCTCTCTCCCTGTCTCTCTCCCCCCGGCTCTCTCTCCCCCTCTCTCTCGCGCGCCCTCTCTCTAACTAACTCTCTCTCCTCCCACAATCAAGAAAATATATGGTGTAACTGTGATGCCAGATCACTGGTATCACAGGCAAATCAAACCGTTTAGCACCACTACAATTGCATCATAGCCACACGATGGTAGCCACCATAGATCTCTCTCTCTCTCTCTCTCTCTCTCTCTCTCTCTCTCTCTCTCTCTCTCTCTCTCTCTCTCTCTCTCTCTCTCTCTCCGAGGGTGGCAAGGGAGGAACCCAAATCTTCTGCCTCATTTCTCTACCCCCAAGTCACAGGCTTACGTTACACCCATACCCGACCGGTACATCGCACTCACCCCAACCGGCAGGCAAAGGGACGACAATGATCAGGTACATGTTGGTACTTATGTCGCTGGTCCAATCAGAGCCGTTTTTTTTGCTTGCTAGTTGGGACTGAGTGCGATGCACCGATCGGGTACAGTGCATCAGACGGCTGTGACTTGGGGGGCAGATGATTTGGGTTTGGGTGTTGGGGGTGGGTGGGAGAGGTGGGGGGGGGGGGGGGGGGGGGGGGGGGGGGGATGGCAATGCCCAGGGGCTGTGTTGCCATCGAAGGCGGCCCGCTACAGTGCCGACAGGCACAGGCACTCACTAGTTTTTCTACATGTTACAGTGTATTTGGTTTATTTACAAACCTACCACTATACCTCATGTATCCGACCGTCGAATCCTAAACAGAGGGAAGATCTCTCCGTCCGTATTCGAATTCTGCGCCCCTTACAAATGTGCCATTAGCTGTTACAGCTGGTTGTGTTTGATGTGAGAGAGAGAGAGAGAGAGAGAGGGAGGAGGAGGAAAGAGGGGGTTGCAAAAAAGGGACATCTGTGATCGATCGGTACAGAGGAGGAGAGAGAGAACCACACCAGTCCCGTGTTATTCCCAGAATGCCCACCACCAGAATGCCCACCCTGCTATGTTGTGAGGGTGACCCTTCAGGGTATTATGGATAATTAGGAAAGTCTCAACATTTCAACCCAAGTGTCACTGTGTTGTGTTGTGCTGGTGATTCCCCTCTGTATGCTTTGATGAAACAGAGAACGAATTGATCACTGCCGTCCACCATCGTTTGACCCGATATGGGGACGACCAAGATTATTTTTTTGGGTGTGACCTCGATCCCACCCCACACAGAACCCGTTGATCACGCCCATCGATCTCGTCGGCCCCACATTTCAGCACATAAAACTCCTTCCCGTCACCATCCCACATCTTAAGATGACCATCCTTACAAAAAAAATTCAACAACTTTTGAAACCTCTAAGTATTTCAAATAAGCTTATCAAATTAACGGTTGAAATAGATGATTGACAAAGTTTCTAATATTTTACTGGACTTAGATGTTATAATTTTTTTTGATTTTTTATGGATATGCTATCTATTACAATATGATCACCCTCATAAAAAATCAGTAGATTATGAAATATCTAGATGTATCAAAATGATAGAAGTTGTATCTTCTGTCCATTTCGATCATTAATTTGATGAGCTAATTTGAAATGCTTAGAGGTTTCAGAAGTTGCTGATTTTTTGTGATGATGATTTTAACATAGATATCATATCTATAAAAAATCAGCAAATTTGAAAACCTCTATGTATGTTAATAGAGGAGCATACATTGAAGCTTTTTTTGTATGGGAATACAAATTCGTACTCCTCTCTCTATATATATATCAAGACACTTGCGCTGGTGCAAAATAGGACGCAAGCCACTTTTTTTGTGTGGTGAAATTGAGTTACACTACTCAAGATTAATAATACATTAGGTCAGACATGTCTTATATGATAATATATATTACATAGAACAATCCAGGTGAGCCTTAGTGGTAATATATGATGGAAAACTTAGTAATCCAGTGACGCGAATATGTTCCCATACGTCCAAGGCCGACAAGGTGGTCTGTAACAGTGTTCTCTTCGCGATAGATGTGCGAACTCCGAGAATGAGGAAATACGCAAGCCACTCGCGCTGAGGCAAAGCCAGTTGCACAGGTTTCTGTATCAGACCCCTATATCAGATCTTTTCACAATTTTCACATTCGGCATTCATTCACGACATTTAGATTTGGACTTACAAAAAGAATGAAAGAACATACAAGGATAATGAATCACCAAACATTACACAAAAATATTTTATATTACAAATTTATCCAAAACTATGGCTGTAAATGTGGCCAGGCCAGACCAAGGCCCATTGTCCTGGGCCCGATTTGGGCCCATTTTGGTTTGAGTTAACTTGAGCTTTTTGCTGGGCTGGGCTCAACCATTCAAGCCCAAACCTCTTATAGGCCAGGTTTGCAAAACCTTTAATATGGTCCAAAGCACGATTTTATTTATTTATTTATTTAGGGTTAAGGTGTGAGAGGTCGCTGACAACAGATCCATCCATGAACATGATCCCCTGAAGTTTCTTTTAGCCTAAGGTCCCTGTTTTTTCTAATAAACCCAAAATTATTCTTTCCCTGTTCTCTTCTCCCATCTCTCTCTTGATGTGACCACCGCCGGTGAGAAGGGAAGAGGTGGGGGCGCCGGCTGGTGCATTGCACCCCACCACGACGGTAGCCACCGTCGACCGTGCATCGCACCCCACCCTGTCGGTAGCCACTGCCGGTGAGGAGGGAGGAGGTAGGGCTCTGGTTATTGCATCGCACCCCACCCCTACGGCAGCCATCGCTGGCTAATGCATCGCATCCCAGCCCGACGGCAGCTACTGTCGGTGAGAAGGGAGGAGGTGGAGTCCGGCGGCGGCGAGCAAATCTGATCAGTTCGGTGTACGTTCACTGGTTCGGTGGCATTGCAAAGAAAATTAGAAACATAATAAAGGATATTTTTGCCCACAGATTTTTAGTGTCCTTTGTCAGAGATGACTCACTAAGTCCACTTTTTATTTATTGCATCCAATGAATATAAGCTTTGTAGATGTGTTCTTTACAAATACGAATGCCTTTTACTTTTGTTTTTTGAGAACCCCTCCAGAGGCCAAAGCCTTGGACTTAAAAGGAACATTTCTTCACATATATCATGTTAATAACTAATAACTTCAATTCTATTTTTTTTTTAAAATTTTAGTAAATATCATGCTATAAGTTTGAGCTTAACTTAAATTGGGGCGTGTTTGGACTCGGGCTTCATGTATAAGTTTTGGCCAGGCTTGGACCAAGCCCGAAATATTTAATTTGGGCTTGGGCGGCTTTG